>SNQJ01S0038679.1:12159-41772 GCA_010110895.2 Picea sitchensis
GATCCACTAGCTTCTTTGCTTCCATACGTCTCAGGGTCTTTCCCCTTATGAGTCATCTGCATCAATAACTTGGTTATTATTGTCTGGTTCTCATCAATTTTTTTCAGATTTCCATCTACCTTCTTTAAGGTCTCCGTGATCTCGACCTGTTCCCTTCAGCTTGTCTCCTGGCTCTCCTGCAAATGATGGACTAATTTACTTTCTGTGAGATTCAGGGTCTTATGGAATTCAGCGACCAAGTAGGCCAAGCCCTGTGGCTCATGGTCATCTCCTGAACCCTCCATTTCGGCTTCTGTTTCACTGGCTTGTTTCTTCTTTCTTCTCATAAAGATCCCACTGTACCTTTGCATGCGCTAATCCCTCCATACGTTTGGAGGATCAAAGCTCTGATACCACTGTAATGATCCCAAGACAATTTTTTGCTTGGAATCACTAACTACCATTGATGTATTTGATGTGCAGGTGGCTTTTGAAGTTGTCTCAGTTATTTAAATGGTGTTTATACAAGATTTATCCAACACATGCAAGATCACAACACCTTCAAGATATAGAAAACACACGCATAGATCTGACCTTTATTATAAGAAGCATGAATCAGATACAATAGAGAGCAGATCTGGAATAATCCTCAGATGGCCCCAATAGATAATAGATACAAGCTGCTACCAAGATAATACAAAGTATATTTGAGTTGTATGAATACCAACTCCTCAAGATGGAGGTTGCCACGCTCTAGTAGAAGGCTGGAAACCTCAATAATTCGGCCCAACTGAAGGAAGACTCCAAATGAGTCCTGTTATCCCCGATATCTAGGGATAACTAGGAGATCATGTCTCGAGGCCCACATGGTCCTAGACATGGAGTACGAGAGCAGATTGACTTGAGCATGGCCCTTGAGGGCCCATCTTTTCTTCTTCTCAGCCATACTTGTCTTGCCAGCAGTACTAGCTTCCATCACTACCGGCCTGGGCTTGCATCAGAAAGGGCTCTTGCTCCATGAGGTAATTGGTCCAAGGTATCATGGTATGTGTCATATTTGATCATTATAACTTTCTCATATATGCATTAGGTTTCTTTCATTTCGGATGACTGCTTGGATCTTACACTAATCCACTTGACCCTAAATCAGAAAACTAAAGAGAAGTAAAGAGCCCTAAAACCCTAGACTTTTTTCCCTAGAGTGCTGTTCTAACACTAAAGAAATATAAACTAGGGTTTTAACAATGTATATTAGGTCAACAATATGCCAAAATGACAAAACACCTTAGTCTTTAAGGTTGTGTTGCCGTCCTAATACACACCTACAAGCATGGAGAAGTCTCCAACCCACTTGGTGTGTCCTTGGAGGCACAAACCTAAGTCTAGACCCACTGTCACCTCGATTTAGACTCCTTTCGTCTAGGATCACTCATAGGGAAGCCAAGGGGGGTAGACCCTATTAAACTATGTGAATGTTTTATTAAAGTTCTAGGAGTTAATTGATTTGTTGATTAGGGAGACCCAACCCAATGACAAGCAATCATGCAAATGCAGTCTTTCAATGACAAACAATCGTTTTATTTCACAAAACAAAAGCTAGACCAATGCCTAAAGATTATCCAATTCCAATTATTCCAATATACACAAAAGAAATATACTTCTACAAGAATGAAACACATTTATGAGATATCTACACAATGAATATGAAAAATAACTTTACACTTAAAACAATAATACTCAAATGAATAAAGAATACATGAAATAAAGAATACTTTGAAAATAGATATTCACATGAAAAGGAATTGCTTGAAAGTAAATTGCTTGAAACAAAAGGAATAACAAAGCTTGAATTGTAGATGTTGTGTAAAGTGTGTAGGTTACTTTTAATAGATTTTTAGGTCTCTCTTTGACTTAGGGGCAATTAGATGTGAATGTTCCAAACCTAAACTATGTGACTACCCCAAGTCCTTATCCCTTCAATCAAGAGAAAGTACTGGGCACTCGACAAGGGAACAACAAGGTTCCCCCTTAGCTCCATAGGTCAAATCCAAGATGCTTGGGCGTTCAACAAGGAGGACACTTAGTGCCATGAAATCGTCCCCGGCTTCAACCCCTTCTAGCCTCCCCAAGTCACCCCTTCTGGTCTTTACTGACTATCACCATATCACAGGTCCTTCTCATGTTGTTTAACTTCTGCAAGTCAAGGCATAAGTTCTTTCTTCTGAGACCTGTAAACTTACTTACAATATGCTTTCTGAGATATGTCACTTAGCCAATCAGTCAGTAACAATAAACAGTAATCAAATAAAACTATACCATGATTTCTATCAGAGTAGTACACATCTTTTCTTAAGCAAAACTTGTTCAATCATGTACACATCTGAAACCCTAATCATGAATAAGACTTTTGAACTCTTTTTCACTCTAGCTATGAAATTACCAAATTTTCCCTTACTATCATAGCTAAACACATATCTTTGTCACTCTTGTTGACCGCCTATCCAACTAGGGGGTCAACTCCATGTGCCATGAAGAGATGCATCATCAGATGCTCGTTTGTCGAAGATTATTTGGTTCTACAGGGCATTTTTTGCTACCAACACTTCTTATTGTAAACGGAATTTCTTCACCCATGTGTGGGTCAATAATGTAATAGGTTTGCATGGGTCATATTTAGGTCAGTTACCTTGGGATGGGTTCATTTGGATAGTTCCTTTCACCGAGGGTTTTTTATCCTCAGGTTATTAATTGGGCTTTTCAGCCTTATTAATTTCCCTTGAGTTTTTCCCTCACACTTGCAATAATTCCTCCAAAGTGGTGAAGGGCATTCTAATGAGCTTATCCTCCGGTGACTATTGTTTAGGGATGATGTAAATGACCATGTATGACATCTTAGAAAGTTTCG
Source organism: Picea sitchensis (assembly GCA_010110895.2). NCBI lineage: Eukaryota > Viridiplantae > Streptophyta > Pinopsida > Pinales > Pinaceae > Picea > Picea sitchensis. Next base: position 15,044 of record SNQJ01S0038679.1, read on the forward strand.
CGAAATTCCGATGAGTCTAGATTAATTTTTTTTAATTAATTAATTTTTAATTAACTTTCCCTAAGTTTGGAGGTTTAATTATTTAATTATTTTTGAGCAAAAATTGTAAAAACTAGGTTTAATTATTTTTGAGCAAAAATTAATTAAAAAGTTTCTGCCCTAAAACATTTTTTTTTCTTTATCTATATTGTTGTGTGTAGCTTTTCCAGCAAGCATAGCTTGCTGGTTTTTTGCAAGTTCTTATCAGGTTGAGGGGGTTATGCTGCCCAAAATCAACCACACAACACTCGAAGACCCTTTTCTTCAAGTGGGTAACAAATCTCAACCTTTCTCTTCAATTTTCTAGCTTCTTGTGCATAGATCTATTCATTTTTAGTGGCTCATAGCTTGGGAGGAGAATTGGTACGACTTACCTCCCACGTGTGAGCTTAGGGTTGGATCTAGCTTTAAGTTTCATCTCAAAATCGTTTTCCTAAGCTAGGACATGGGGTTTAGCAAGTAATTTGTTAATAGTTGTTGTAGCTTGCTTACTTCTCAACCCCTTTGGCACAATAAAGGTAGTCTTGCCTCCACCTTGTGCCATTGAGCGGTTTGTCTTGCTTTCTATTTTTCTTTCCAAACTTTTCTCATCTTAATAATTGCCTACACCTTGGGAGAGACATCCCCAAAATCGTAAGGCTAGGGTAATAATGTGTTAATGATTTCTTAATGCTTTGATGGTTAAAATTATCTAGATCTAGATCTAGATCTCATTCACACATTAATCTTTAGACTAAGCCCTTGGGGCATAAGTTACTTGCATGTTCTAAGCTATCTCAAGATCTATTTCATTTTACATGCTCTAGTCCAACACTAAATGGTCTAATGCACTGATGGTATAATAAGTGGCATTCTCTTTCATGTTATTTCATACTTAAGGCCATTTGCCATCACTTAAGTTAATGTGTTGTTGGATATGTTGATAGTGTAGGCACACATCTAAATCTTAAGCTTTATTCTTCAGACTTAGCATTCTCTCTTAATGATTTAACAATCATAAGATAAGTGGTAATAAGCTTGAGTTTCTCTCTTTTTCTTTGGCAAACTGTTCTTGCCCTTGTTCATTAGCATTCTTTCATTACAAGCTTTTCATGTTGTAGCTTAACTAATGGTGATGCAATAAATCTTTATTTCAACTCTCTTTTACATGCGTTACATGTGTTAATGTGCTTAACTCTCATGCTTAATAACACGTCTTTATAAGCTGTTTAAAGTTTCGGTTTTGACATGAAATCACCATTTTAAGGAAACTAAAAGTCATCAAAACACTTTCTAACACACCTAAAAGCCTAACCAATTGATATATAAACTTAATAGGGTACCTAAAACCACTATCTTCTCCATCTAAAACGGGGATTGAGGAAGGCAACGAAAGGTGCTAGGTCGGGGATGGTCTCACGGCGCGCGGCGTCCTTTTCGGTAGTACTCGGTTCATTAGGGTTGACCTGTGAAGCTAAGGTAGGCCTCGTTGCCTAACTTCTTGAGCATCCAACAACCATTTGGTAATTGGGGGAGGAGGTTTTTGGTCAAACACTTAGTTAGGGTAATTAAAATCTTTCAAATCTTAAAACCCTTAACTCATTAAGCAATTAACAATGTTGGTTAAAATTGATTTATCTTAAGGTTAAACACTTGCAAGTATAATCTTCCAATCTCATCTACAAGTAATGCTTTGTGGGTAATTAACTAAGTGTCTTAATTACTGTGGAACACTTGTGTTTAAAGCTTCTAAATCTTCTAAGTGTCCTTGTGACTTTTGAGTGTTGATGTTGCCATTGATAGGCTTAATGTGTTGATGATGCTCACGCCTTGATTGTATTTTATTTCCTGCACATTTAAACACACATGGTTAGCTTGTTCTATTGTAAACTAGCATTCTTGATTTGTAAGTATCTAACCTGGCTGTAGCATAAGTGTATCTTGATAATCTTTGTAATCTTACTTGTAATTAAACACCCTTACATTTAGTTGACCCCTTGCCCAACCTTAGGCACTAGTCTTAGTTGACCTAGGGAAAGGCTTGCTTGGCATAGAAAATCTTGCACCCTGCATTGCTGCTTTTGCATCATAGGTTAGACTCCCCCCAAACCTTAACTAATTAAAAATAACTCCTAGAACTTAACGTAAATCTCATCTAGAAACTAGGGTCTACCCGCCTTGGCTTCTTTAGGAGTAAGCCTAGATGGAAGAGGTTCAAGCCAAAGTGACAGCGTGGGCTTTGAACCTAGGCATTGTGCCTCCAAGGACACACTAAGTGAGCAGGACTTGGCTCACGTTTGCAAGTGTGTATAAGAACGACAACAACTCTCATGAGTGATCATACCTGAAATAAATATTTTATTTCTTTCTTTATCCTCTTCTTTGATACTTCCTTCATAAGTCTGCATAGACACTGAAGTAAAACGAGGTTAATTAACATTCTCACAAAAATCTAACTTGTAATGATAAAGTATTAAAGTAAACAGGATACTAAAAATAAACATGAAAACTTATCCTTTGTTTTTGTGTGGGGAGGCTCCACGGACTCCACCATTTGCTATCTTTCTTCAGATCAACTATCTTCAACTTAAAGTACATAATCCTCAATTTCTACTAAAGCTTTCTTTGAGGGAGGAGATTCCTCTTTCTCTGCCACATGTGCTTGATACTTTCTTTTCCCTTTTCCTTATGCTTGGTCTTTTGCTCTTCTTCCTCTGGTTCTGGTACACTCACTGTGACATGTTCTTGTCTAGAATCATCTGCAACCTATGCTTCTAGGATCTGAAGTTTCAAGATCCTTCCAGCCTGTCTTCTACCCTCATACCGATAGCCATTCTTTCTTGTAGTAGAAACGCTAGCCCTCTGGGCTGTAGAAATAATAATATTTTTTTTTCTTGGATTTGAAAATTGAACTCACCAAAAGATGCGTAGGACTGAGGTGAGTATGTTGGTATAGTCAGTTTATGAAAATTCCAATTTTTGACCCTTGAAACTGGACCAACGGATTTCTGGACTGGTGCTTCTGGTTTTCTGGTACTTCTGGTTTTCTGGTACTTCTGGTTTCCTAGTACTTCTGGTTTTCTGGTAATTCTGATACTGGTGAAAACTAGGGTTTCACTTTTCGGGAGTTCTATCCATTGAAAAGGTGCGCTGAAGGTGCCAATGAGTTCCTTAGTCTAGGGCACACTTTTCTAGATGATCTTTGGGCTGAAATTCCTCTTTAATAAAAAGCCCTAATTTTCTTGTACGACAACAATGATGTTTTTCTTTTTCTGTGAAAGATGCTCTCTTCAGCTTAGCTCTGATACCATGTTAAAGTTTCTTGCTTAATCTGTTATTATTAATCTTCATTATAACAACATCATAATAAGGATCTTACTGAAAGAAACACAATCACAGAGTACACAAGCATTTATCTTGGGAAACCCTCAAGGGGAAGTAAACCCAACGAAACTTTTTTAATATAGATTCCATAACCAAGCACAGTGTCTCTCACCAGAGAGATCTCACCAAACAGAAGATCCACCAAAAACCCTAACCAGAGTAGCGCACCACTTAGACCAAGATAGTCCTTCACCAAAATAACCTTCAGCTTTACTGAGATACTCTTCCTTGTAGCTGCGTCACTTCTCCTTGTAGCTGCGTCACTCTCTGACTTGCACACTTGATAGAGAGAGCTATATGAGTGTGTCTACAAATGAGGTGCTAGGCCTCTTATAAATACAAGTTGTGCCCCCCCAATAATTAGGTCAGGGTCAACTTGTCCACTTTACCTTTCTAATTTACATTTGTCTTGTCTAGGCACAATAGGGCCGACTTGTCAATATATATTTTATCTTTTGCTTTATTCACAAAAGGGGATAAGAATATTCTTTGCAGTTACACAATATTTCAACATTTTTAATTGTTTAAGCAATAATGGAAGTAGGTGGCTAATTAGACTAGCCACATAGTCCTTTGCCCTTTCTTATTACCCAAGATCCACAAAGTGGCAAGGAGAGGGAATACGGGGAAAATGGAGGGGTGAGAAGTTTGATTACTTTGCAAAAAAAAAAGAAATTCGAATTAGCTTTCACGATATTTCAAGGGTGGCAAAGGCACTCACATGCAAGGTGTGTGCACAAATGGAAAAATAAAATAACTTGAAATGAATTGAATAAACAACCTAGCCACACAACTTTGGCTTAAGGACAAAGGTGGGCAAAAAAAACAACTTTACAAGCCTCACAACTATGGCACAATGTGGAGGGAAAACCTACCGATTTTTGTGTCAAGGTGGGTAAAAGAATTTAAAGAATAAGCTAAGTAAACCCTAGCCACTCAACCTTCTCTTTCTGGGAGAAATTGGGGTGGATTACTAAGCACAACTTACAAATCAAACAACTAATCTAACCAACATGGTACTGCAAGGGTGGCAAAGCCACTCACATGCACAAGATGTTGGGAAAAGCTTATAGCTTGAAAATACTTTACAATTTATAAATAATGAAGATGAGAAAGAATGCAAAGCCCACGAGACTCTCTTGGGATGTTGTAATAAACAAAAGTCTATGTTTGTATTAAAATGTATTGTAGACAGGTGTATTATAAAATATATATATTGATAGAATGAATTTAGTGTCCCATGTTACAATGGGGGCCCTACTTATATAGTAGGCAAGGTGCCCTTTCACATGAAGAGTAGTGTCTCTTTGATAAGACACATCCTTACATCTTTCATAATATAATTATATATTATTATGTTTGTTACATTGCAGCCCTCTTAAAGAATGCTTTGTCCCCAAACGTAATAAAAAAAGATTTTATTTTTATTTTTTTTATTTATTTGTATTTAAGCTAAGCCTAAGGTTATTATTATTTTTTTTTTGGTTAATAATTGTTGAAAGTTAGTGCACAGGGAGGTGTTCCCCATGTGTTTTCCTTCCTTAGCACGTGTGGGAAAGTCATTTGGCACTTTGTCCTAGTACTTTATGTCTATTTGTACTTTGACTTTGGTTAAAAGTGCATTATGTCACACAGCCAAAGTGAACATTAAAGTACCTTTGGTGATTTTGAGGGGACATAAAAGTGACTTAGAATTAACCCAAAAGTGGGTTTGAGATTACATTTATGAGGGTGATCTCAACCTTTGATTACATGGGAGATGGGATGATCTCATCCCTTGGATCTTAGGTTTTCCCTATTCTTGCACCCTAAGGGGCAAAGGCCAAAGGAGAGGCGCATTGTTCATGAGGAGACTTTTTGCTCTTGGGAGGAGGAGTTTTGGAGTTTGAGCATGAGACTTGTTGCATAGAGGAGCATAGGAGGAGGCTGCTAGCTTTGCATGAGTGCAGCTTCGAGCAGCTACCACCTAATGACTACTTGGAGAGACTTCATCTTTGAGGAGGCCGCATGGCATTATCAGGCTGTTTTCTTCCTGGAGAATTTTCTAGCCATCCAGTTTCCTTGATGTCGATTCGCGAGTGATCTGTGTGGAATGATCCATTCACAATGGAGGGATTTACTATCATCGGTTGGATTACAGGCAGTCAGCGGTTCGGGGCACCATCTATTTGTGCATCTGGCGGTTTGAGCTTGGATATCTTCTTCATCTGGAGTTGCTATTGTACCAGGGTTCTTATTGTATTTTGTTTATTGTAAAGATATTGCTCTACCTCATATATACATCATATCCTCAAACTGGTTTTCCGGGGAGTTTTATCAGTCATGTGATAAAATACACAATGTGCCTACACATGCATTTTAGTTGTTGTTAGAAGCTCTTATTTGTCCATTATTTCAGCATAAAGATGGATTAGATTGTGTTATTATTTGGAAAGCATGTATGTATTTTCCTAACATGAAACTACTTGCTAGAGCATAAGCTTGAGATAACAACCATAACATATCAACTAAACCAAAAAACTACAGTTGGCTGTTATAAAATAGCGGAAATTAAAATTTATGACGTGAGGAAAAACTTCCAGGTGTGTAAGCTTGGTCAAAGGCAGGACCAAAGAAGGCTAGCGATAGGACACGAAATTTCTACATGGTATCGAGCTTGGCTGCTGATTTTTCGAAACAATTTGGGACTGTTTTGGACAGAGTTTCGACAGCGATTGTGTGGCTGCCACATACATTCATTAGGCAGATTTTTGGGGACAGCCATTGACGCCCTTCAGTAAGGCGACACTTCTAACGAATTTTTACTGATTGAGTTTGGGGTGATTTTAGGACACCGAGAGATGCGATCTCTTTTCTCACCTATGCAGTAGGAGTGAGGGTGATTTCTTTGACCTCTTTTCACACCCATTTGTGAGGGGTGAGATTAGGTTCACATTGTCTCTTCCACCTATTTTGTGAGAGTGAGAATGATGTGTTCCTTGGCCGGTAACATCGGTTAGGTGTCGCGGTTTGGCGATGATATGTCGGCATCTCAGATGCGGGTTGAGGATAGTCTAACTGGGGTTAGCAACTGGTTTTCTTGGAAGGCGAGAATGGTCTTTGTCTTAAGGGACCTCGAGCTATGGGACAGTGGCCGGTTATTCGATTCCTTTATTTTACTCCGATCACGGTGGCGGGGAATACAAGAAGAGGAACGAAGCGAAGAAGGGCGATTCGAGATGGAGTCGGGGATCACATTATACCCCATGTGAATGATCATTCGTGGAGGGATTTACTATCGGCATCTGGTTGGATTACGGAGGCAGTCGGCGGTTGGTATACCATTCATTTGTGCATCTGGCGGTTTGAGCTTGGATATCTTCTTAATGCCCAGGTTGCTATTGTACGAGGTTCTTATTGTATTTTGTTTGCTGCAAAGTGTTGCTCTACCTCATATATACATCATATCCTCAAACTGGTTTTCCCCAGGGAGGTTTTATCCAGGGTCATTTTGACCAAAAAATACTGTGTCTACACATGCATTTTAGTTCTTGTTAGAAGCTCTTATTTCTGTCCATATTTTAGCATAAAAGATAGTTTAGGTGTTGTTATTATTTGCGGAAAGCATGTATGTATTTTTCCTAACATGAAACTACTTGCTAGAGCACCCAAAACGAGATAACAACCATAACATATCAGCTAAACCAAAAACTTCACGGTTGGCTGTTATAAAGCGAAATTAAATTTATGATATGAGAAAAACTTAGTGTCTTAGCTTGGTCAAAGGCAGACCAAGGCTAGCGATAGGACACAGATTTCTACATGGTATCGAGCTTGGCTGCGCTGATTTTTGGGACAGTTGGACAGCGATTATTGTGGCTACCATATACATTCATTAGGCAGATTTTTGAGGACAGCCAGTGACTCATTCAGTGGTGACGCTAACGTTACTTGCGGTGAGTTTAGAGTTCGGACACCCGAGGAGATCCCGGTCTCTTTTCACACCTCTGCTTGATGGGAGTGAAGACTGATTTTTTTACCTCTTTTCACACCCATTTTTTGTTGGGAGTGAGGTCAGTCCACATTGTCTCTTTTCACACCTATTTTGACAATAGTGAGGCAACGTTCCTTTACAATTGCAACATCATTTTGAGTGCAGAGGGAAATGATTTCAGCATCTCAGATGCGGGTTGAGGACAGGCTAGCCGGGGCTATCAACTGGTCTTCATGGAAGGCCGGAATGGTCTTCATCTTGGAGGACCACGAGCTATGGGACATAGTCGGCGGTTGTTCCTGATTCTTTGGTATCCGTCATGGCGAGGGAATACAAAGAAGAGGAACAACAAAGTGAAGAGACGATTCGGATGGGTCAGGGATCACGATATACCCATGTGGAGGAGCCCATGCATATGTCGGATGTGAAGGCATTTGGTGACTATATGAGAGCTTCGAATGAGAACCCGGAGAGAAGATGGTTACGCATGATAGACTTCAGAACATTCGTACTCAAGGATGAGTGGTTTACTTCATTTCTTACTAAGATTCACCGGATGAGGCGAACTTGGAGCCGTCGGTGGTGTCGATTCTTAACTCTTTTGTGAGACAAGCTTTGCATAGCTTCACCAAACCCGTGGAAGACCCATTCATTCGGGGGTATTATTGTTGCCGGGGAGCATTTGCCCACATGGGAGAGGATGTGGGATGATGACTTAAGCTCGGGGAGGAGATCAGTTAACGCTCGAGAGTCTTAGTGATGACGAAAGCGGAAGTGGGCCGAGTGGAGAAAGGATCTTGCTCTTTGGGCAAAGGGCAAGAAGAAGGCGGCCGTGGTGGTCGACGGAGTCCCAAGGCCCCGGGGGCAATGAGAGGAGTGGAGGAGGAAGCGGTGGCGGTGGTCAGTGGCGTTGGCCCGGAAGCGGTGAGGTCATGGAGTGGTGAGGCGGGAATATGAGCAAAGTGAAGTGCTGTTTGTAAGTTGAACCTTATCTGCGGGGCCGGTCTTCAGAATAGGAAGAAGAAGAGTGGGGGTAATGCCGGCCCGGCTCACAATAAAGGAGACATATTTTTGGAGACTTCGGTTCAGCGAGTGTACATTTCGATTCTTTGCGGTTAGTTGAAGTACTCACGAGATACTCTGATATATAAGGCCTTGAACATCGAGTCCCATCCACCCGATGTGAAGAGCATTTCAACGATCTAGAACACTTAAGTCGGGATAAGATATCTCCTTGGGAGATAATAGGATTATTCACGATTCTTTGGGGTTAGCCGCAGTTTCTTTTAGGAGAGGAGCTTACCACCACGATTTCCATTCAACCCCTGATGTTCTGCGTCCAGGATGAAGAAGAACTTCAATTCGATCTCCACCCGCCAGGGATAGGAGTCTTGAGGATGCTTATTGGGGCAACGACGGTACTTTCATTTTTAGTCCGAGGTTGCTCTATATGAACTCGGGGCAATTGATTGGAGTGAGAGAGGGAGACTTTTATCGGTTATTGTTTCAGCCACTACATGCATTGTTGGCTAGTAGCATCAGCAGCGGAAAGTTGTGTGAGTTGTGGCATCGTGGGATGGGACACCTACATCATGGGAGCTCTTGGAGGCCAGGAGAATTGTGACGAGTGCCATTGTTGATTCGGTTTAAAACATCGGGATGTTTGCTTAGAGGTGTGTGCTTGGCAAGTTTGCCAAAGCTTCGTTCCAGCGGTGGCAATGAGATCCAGCGGGGATCACGGATTTAGTACACCGCGGATGTGGTAATGCGGGCACATCTCGAAGTCCTTGAGTGGTTGTGAGTATTATCTCGCATTCATTGACGACTACTCAAGAAAGACACGGATCTATTTCTGAAGGCCAAGGCATGGTCTTACCTTGCTGGTTCCAAAGAGTTGAGCTCTTGGAGGCGGTCGGGGAAAGAGGATCAAGATCTTGCGGTTCGGTTTCTTGGTATTCCTGTGACGGTTTGTGGACTTACGTACCCGGTATCGGAGAGAGAGATGGTACCTACAACCCCGTGAGCGGGGTTGCCCGAGGAAGGCTGGGCTATTAGGTGCGGCGAGATCTATCTTTGCATGATGAGTTTGCCTTTGTGCGTGGGGCGGGCATGTTGTCTGCGGTTTATCGCAACAGGAGTCCCCATGGGATTTTGGGGAAGATGACTCTGAGGAGGCCTTCGGAGGAGGCCGATGTTGGAAACTTATCGGGATTTTTGGATTAGCACCGGCGTTCTGCATGTCCCACCGGAGATGAAGCTAAGAACCTGACTCTTGAGGGATTCTAGTAGGATACTCGGAGGTGTCAAAGCCTATCGGATCTACATTCAGCCACTTAGGAAAGTGGTAGTGAGCAGAGATGTCATATTTGAGGAGGGAAGGGCTTTTGAGAGATCTCTCAAGTTGAGAGTCAATGTGGAGGATGATACAGAGGCACCGATTGATGTCTCAAAGGAAGCACAACCTCAGGTTTCCAGTACACCAGTATCAAGGGTAACAAGGTCACCGTGCATAACTTCAAGGTCATAGTCAGAGCATATTCAGTCAGATGGGGCACAAACATCAAAGGGGGCACAGACTTCAGAATCTCAAAGTGTTGAGACAAGTCATGTGGCAGTCACTCTTGGGCAGAGACCTTACTTCTCCTTTGACCACTCCGGGGAAGAGGAAACCGAGATGGTTTGAGGAGACCGAAGAGACCGTGAGAATGTAGGGAACCCAAGGATCAGGTTAGACAGGAGGAGGCCACCAGTTAGATTAGGAGCATACTTGGCACTAGTGACTCTTGTCGAGGGGCGGTGAGCTAGAACATTCTTGTGACGGTGGATCATCGGTATGGCCCGAGAGGCCATGGTTAGAGTATGATTCTGGTAATGGCATAGCGATGTTTAAGGATGGTTCCGAACTGTGGGGAAGTCCGTTGCTGACTTCCTAGATAAGTTTATTATAAAAGACCAAAGTGCTGCCGGATAAGCGGTACGTGGGCTACAAGGCTCGATTTGTGGCCGCGGGGCTTCTCAGGTTGAGAGAGTCGATTATGATGAGACTTTTGCAACAGTTGCGAGATACACCTCCATGAGGAGTATCATTGCCATTCTGTGAGAGATGGGTTAGCATTTCATCGGATGGATGTTAAGACCGCGTTTCGAATGGCTTCATTGAGGAGGAGGTGTACGTTGAGCAACCCGCGAGGGGCTTTGGTGAGTGACATGGAGACTCATGTGTGCCCCTTCGAGAAAGGCACTTTATGGTCTAAACCAAGCCCCAGAGCCTGGTACTCCGCGGATGAACACCCTATTTGAATGGGCTTCGAGAAACGTCTTGATCAAACCTCTATTTCATCATTAGAGGTGAGGACCGCACGCTCATTCATACTATATGTGGATGATTTGTTCATCAGGGGAGCGGAGCATCTCATGGCCGCAAAGGCTGGGACTTTACTGACGGTTGAATGAGTGATATTGGGTTGATGCATATTTTACGGGCATGGAGGTATGGCGGAGGATGGTCACATATTTCAATTATCGGCGAATGTCTGGCGGAGTTTGGATGGAGGGCTGCGGACCTATGTAAACACTATGATCCTGTTGGAAAGCTTCAATGGCGCTTCGGACCTTGATTGAGTGGATGCTCGATTCTGAGCGAGTTGATTGGATTACTGTTGTATCTGGTTAACACCGGACCAGTTATATGTTTTGCATTGAACACCCTCAACCGATTATGGTCGAGCAGCGGGGTGTTCCTTATGGATTTGGGGCAAAACATGTCTTGAAATTCTTTGAAGAGATAGGATATGGCCTAGATACGTCGGGCGAGATGGGGTGGGTTTGATTGGCTACGGTGGTAGGCGAGGGATCGCCATTGTGACAAAGAAAAGCACCTACGAGTCGCCCGGTTAAGTCGAGGACTTGTTTCACAGTTGGCCAGCAGTCGGTTACTTTTGAGTTGACCAGTAGTATATGGCGTGATCGGCCGGTTGTGAAGACCGGCCCCATAGAATCTTTGGATTTAGGTTATTTAGACGGAGATGGCTCCGACTATGATTCATTGTGATATCGAGTTGCATAAAACTCTCGAGAATCCAGTGTTTCATGGCGAGTGAAGCACATTGAGATCGAGATACCACTTCATCGAGATTGGGTTCAGAGAGGGCGTTGACTTGTTACATTAAAATGATTCGTCGGGTTCGCCGGAATATTCTCGCAAGGCCACACTTACGGGGCGAAGCATGTCATTTTGACAAGATGGGCTTGGTGAGAACACCTTCCTCGGTAAGAGGAATTGTTGAGATTAGTACACGAGGAGTTGTTCCCCATGTGTTTTGCTTCCTTAGCACATGTGGGAAAGTCATTTGGCACTGTCCTAGTACTTTATGTCTATTTGTACTTTGACTTTGTTTAAAGTGCATTATGTCACTTTTTGGCAAAGTGAACATTAAATTACCTTTGTGGTGATTTTGAGGATAAAGTGACTTAGGAATGGCCAACAAAAGTGGGTTTTGAGATTACATTTATGGAGAGTGATCTCAACCTTTGATTAGGGACGATCATCCCTTGGATCATAGGTTTTCTATTCTTGCCTAAAGAGGGGCAAAGGCCAAAGGAAGGCATGCATTGTTCATGAGGAGACTTTGCTCTTGGGAGGAGGAGTTTTTGGGGTTTGAGCATGAGACTTGTTGCATGAGCATGGGAGAGCCGCTAGCTTTACATGAATTAAACGGAGCAGCTACCACCTATTATTCTTGGAGAGACTTCATCTTTGAGGAGGCCGCATGGCATTATCAGGCTGTTTTCTTCCTGGAGAATTTTCTAGCCATCCAGTTCCCTTGATGTCGGTTCTGAGTGATCCATGACTGAGGCGATCATTCGTGGAGGATTTACTATCGGCATCTGGTGAATACGGAAGGCGGTCGCGGCGGTTCGGAGAGTAGCACCATTCATTTTGTGCATCATGGGGTTTGAGCTTGGATATCTTCTTCATCCAGGAGTTGCTATTGTACCAGTTTCTTATTGTATTTTTGTTTTGTAAAGATATTGCTCTACCTCATATATACAATAAGAACCTGGTACAATGGGTCATGTGACCAAAAATACTGTGTCTACACATGCATTTTAGTTCTTGTTAGAAGCTCTTATTTACATCCATATTTCAGCATAAAAGATAGTTTTAGGTGTGTTGTTATTATTTGGAAGCATGTATGTAAAGATAGTTTAGGTGTGTTGTTATTATTTGGAAAGCATGTATGTATTTTTCCTAACATGAAACTACTTGCTAGAGCACCCAAACAGAGATAACAACCATAACATATCAGCTAAACCAAAAACTACAGTTGGCTGTTATAAAAGAGCAGAATTAAAATTTATGACAGCAGAAAAACTTAGTGTCTTAGCTTGGTCAAAGACAGACCAAGAAGACTGCTGATAGGACCTGGAATTTCTACAATAATCCTCACCCATCACTGTACAGTTCGAGTCGTACAAAATCGTTCAGACGCGTCGTATCATCTGAAATGATTACGCGACCGTACCGACGCATCATATCCTTTGAAATGATTATGCGAACACAAGCCAACAACCAATTTTCAAGCGTATTGATGAATTTTGAAGGCCTGCAACTAAGTAGTCAGTGGCGGTTTGAACAACTGTATATTCTGCGTTTCTGATTTGGTTCTGTGGTTGGGCGCCCTTGTTAACAAAATATTAGGCGTCCCTTTCCATTCTAATGATACCAGCCTTTCAATTCTGATGATTGCCAGATGGATAAATTGCGGCTGCATTTGCATCCTCTACGTGTCTAGTTTGTTGCTTGAGGAATTATAGGTCATCGTCTGTCTTAATAATTTCTTTTGTAGCCGACTGATTCTTAGGAACAAGTGACAATGTATCTTCTACTATAATCACTTCTGCCTCACAATGAATTCCTTCCATTTCCATCCTCATTACCAGATCGGATTGCACATCTTCTGGGTGGTGCAATTCTTTAACAAAATCTTGATCATATATGAAACAAGATGTGGGAATTGTAATTAGATCCGCCATGAATCTGTTTGAATTTGGGTAGAAAAATTCTTTGGGTATTTCTTCATATTTTTCGTTGCCATGAATATGTTGACTTGGAGATGGGGTTCTACTTTGACTATAATTTCGAGATTTAATTGCACTTGTTTCTTTCAAGACAGACTTGCATTCAATCTCGTGATCTTTGTTCTCCTTTACATCTCGACAATCTTCACCATTCTCAAGTTTTTCGGAGGCCTCACGGACTTCGCCTTCAACATTTACGAAACCAATGACTTCCTGATTTTCCTTGTTCAAACATTCTTCATTGTTGGTTTTTTTTACGTCAAGGTCTTCTATTGTAGGTGCCAAATCCGGTGTTTCAAAAACCCTTAGCGATTTTATAATTATTTCCCTCGCTTCCTGTAATAATTTTTGTTGATTTTTGTGGAATTCAAATATTTCATGTAAATATGTGTCCATGACTTCAAGACCTAAGCTTAATGGATGGACTGTGCAGCGGTTGATGGCCAGAGGGTCGAATAGCTCGGATACCACTGTAATAGAAAAAAGTCTATGTTTGTATTAAAATGTATTGTAGACAGATGTATTATAAAATATATATATTGATGGAATGAATTTAGTGTCCCATGTTACAATGAGGGCCCTGCTTATATAGTAGGCAAGGTGCCCTTTCACATGAAGAGTCGTGTCTCTTTGGTTAGACACATCCTTACATCTTTTCATAATATAATTATATATTATTATGTTTGTTACATATGCTTACAATGCTTTAGAAGGGGAAATAGGTGAAGGGATCTTGCACCACTACTCTTGGATGATTCCTTGAGCTTTTTGTGGCTAAGATTGGGCAACACCTCCCCCTAGACTGACGAAAATCTGCAAAAAACAGCGAGATATTTTTGCTGGAAATTGCTAAAAATCACTTAAAATGAGTTAGTTTTGGTTAGTATATAAAACATAAATTTTTATATACAAAATCAGAACTTAAAGATTTGATTGTAGAGCAAGATTTGGAAGAGAAATAAGTGCAGAAAATATAAAAAAGAGTGGTGAAATTATATCAGAAAGTTTAGTGAAGAGAATTGAAGCTTTTGGATTCCCTTCTTCCAAGCTTTGGTAACCTGCAAGTAGTAAATCTTTGCTAGACAATGAGGCAAGAAAGTGAGTTCTTCAAAATGGTTCACAAAATACTTTGCAAGCTCAAAGAAAAACAACTCACATAAACCTACATCAATACTACTATAGATTTATCCCCAGCAAAATACTTTGCTTGGGGTTTTTCAAGTAAAACAATTTGAGCAAGATGAACATAAATTGCAGAAATATACCCCACAAGAACACCAAACCAAAACACCAAGAGTACTCCAATAGACCACCAAGAGTACTCCAATAGACCACCAAGAGTTCCTCCAAAGCTTCACTTCTATTATTGAAAAGAATGGTTGCAATATGGCAGCAAGATTACATGAAAGAAATGGGGAGAGAGCAAGAGAGAGTGAGGAGAAATTTGGGCAGCATGGAGTTGCTATCAAACTTCATGTCAAAAATGAGTAGAAGGGCCTTTCTTTTAAGGGAGGGGAGGAGGAGAGACCCCCGTTGCATGCTCTCCATGTGTCAAACATGCAAGAGAGGGCCCACTCTCAAGGTGGCGCACTTTAGAGAAGGAGGGCACACTTAGGGAGAAATATCTAAGGTTAGAGGTGGTGGGCACCCCCTTTTCTTGTTTAGATGTATTCTATATGGTCCAAGGGGACACACTAAGGTGTGGGGGCCTCCCAACCTTTGGTTTTGTCTTTTTCCACATTCACATGAAGAGGGGGGATGCTCCTCTCCTCAGGAAAACTTAACAAGTGTTTAGAACTTGGCTTGGGGGGGTCCTATTTCACTTTAGAACCTTTTCCTAACTTAGGAATGACTTTAGGAATCATTTCCTCCATCCTTTTCCATGACTTTAGTCACTTTTACAAAATTTGGCTTTTTACCTTAGCCAGTTATTTGCTGGTTTTTGATTGACTTGGACTCTTCATGGACATTGACCTAGCAAAATTGTCCAATTGAGTTGAAACTTGGTCCAAGGGTGTAGGGGGTCATAAGCCATTTGATTTGAGCACTAATACCCCTATACAAAATTTCCTAGGACCAAATTTTTACATTTTACATAAAAAATAATTAAAAATTCCCAATTTACGGAAATTTTAATTCTTAAAAAATCCTATCAAAACTTAATGAAATTCCGTAAGACTCTAGGAGATGTCTAGCATGGTCATATACAACACTTTTAGCCCTTAGTTACTTATTGGGCTCGATCATTAGAACGCCTTTCACCACTTTGGAGAAAATTTAAAACATTCGATGTGCAGATTGAGTTGCAACTGAGCAAGTGTACCAGTTTGGTACAATGTGATGTGAAAATTTGGTTCGTTGATATATTTGAAGAACACTAGGACAAATATACGTTTTGCGGTGAAAGACATGTTCAACTGATTATGGCAAAACATGTGATGAGGTACCTAAAGGGTACAATCGATTATGGACCCAGATATATCTCAGAGTGTGAGACAAGATTGCAGATTCAGATTGGGAAGGAAGTGTCACAGACCGAAAAAGTACATGCAGATATTGCTTTAGTATGGGATCAGCTGTGATCTCGTGACTTAGTGAGAAGCATATCTATATGGCACTCAGTTTCACAGAGGCATAGTATGTGGCAACATGGTCAACTTGTGGCGAAGCAGTGAGGCTTTGGAAGTTGATTGCAGAATTGTTTGATCTCGAGTTGGAGGAAACCTTTATCTTTTATGATAACCAAAGTTACATAAAGTTGTTAGTGAACCCAATGTGTCATGACAAGTCCAAGTATATCGAGATCAAGTACCATTATATCCGAGAGATGATACAAAAGGGAGCAGTAAAGCTCCAGTGTGTTCCGACCGACGAGCAGGTAGTAGACGTGTTGACTAAGCCTCTGTCAAGAGAGAAGTTCGAATACTTTAGAGATGAGCTTGGTGTGGTCCAGAAGGATTTTCCCTCATGAGAGAGAGAGATGTGTTCCCCAGTAGCAGGAGTGATGTGTTCCCCAGTAGAGGAAGTGATGAGATCCCTAGTAGAGGGGAGCTACTTTAGCGCAGGTTGGTAACCCCAACGCAGGCTGGTACGCTACCTAGTGCAGGTTGGTAACCCCAACGCAGGCTGGTACGCTACCCCAGTGCAGGTTGGTAACCCCAACGTAGGCTGGTACGCTACCCCAACGCAGGCTGGTACGCTACCCCAGTGCAGGTTGGTAACCCCAACACAGTCTGGTATGCTACCCCAACGCAGGTTGGTAACCTCAACGTAGGCTGTACGCTACCCCAACGCAGGCTGGTACGCTACCCCAGTGCAGGTTGGTAACCCCAACATAGGCTGGTACGCTACCCCAACGTAGTTTGGTAACCCCACCCCAACGCAGGCTGGTACGCTACCCCAACGCAGGTTGGTAACCCCAACGCAAGATGGTACACTACCCTAGCATAGGTTGGTAACCCCAATGCAGGCTGGTACGCTACCCCAACGCAGGATGGTATGCTACCGCAGCGTAGGTTGGCACTCCAATGCAGGCTGGTATGTTACTCCAGTACAAAAGGTTGGTGAAAGTGCAAAACTTCTTATGATATATAGATCCGTGATTGACAACAAGATAATGACAGAGTATGCAGAAGCACACACGCAGTGATGATGACCGTGACAAGAAGAATACCTTCCTTGCTAAGAGGGAGTGTTGAAGATTGAGTAGCTTCGGAAGATATCCTTATTGTATTTGACCAAGACAAACCCTGAAGAATATTATTATATTATATTTGTTAATTAGGCCCGATTGTGCCTTGACAATTAAATGTAAATTAAAAGGGTAAAGTGACAGGTCGACCCAGACCTAATTTAGGGAGGCCAGACTACTATTTATAAAGGAGGCTAGCGCCTCACTTGGACACACACTCACTAGCTCTGCAACTAAGAAGAAGTGCACAAGTCTTGGAGGAAGAAGCTACTGCAGCTAAGTGTGACGTTGATGAGGGTTTTTGGTCTATCTCTTGGATACAACTTGGTTAAGTGGTGTGCTACTCTCTCCTAGTGAAGGGTTAGAGCAGGATCTTATGCTTTGTTAGTTCTCTCTTGGAGAGAAGCATTTTTCTTTGTTGGCTGATCTATATTGAGGAAGTTCACTGGGTTTTCTTCCCCTTGAGGGTTTCCCAGGATAATCTTTGTGTCTATCTTGTTTCTGTGATTGCTTCTCTTTCAGTGATCTTATATATGCAGTTATTGTGCTAATGGTTTAATAAGTAAAAGAATGCTAAACTAGTTAACTGCTTAAGACTTAAAAATCAACATAAGGAACATGGATATATCATCAAATACGACATGCAAACTTTTTAACCTTGAACTGAAACCTTGCTAAATATAGCTATCATGTTCTTTCCCCCTGGACACACTAATTTTTGAGATTCAATCTATGTAATGTAACTGAAACCTTGGGAAACTGAAATCGAACAACTTTGGTGTAAAAGATCATGGCCATTGAATCCATTGAGAATGTGGCGATGAACTGTCAATATCGAACAATCGAAATGGACTAAGGAGAAGTCCAACCTAATCCAGAATGTGCTCACAAACAATAATGAATGTAACACTTGAATTCACTCAGGGTAAGTTCAGTGACTTTCAGAAATATCATGACACTTATGATAAATTGGTGATATTTGCAATACTAATATCATTTGACATCTAATATTTTGGAAAATTTGCTGTATCAGTCTCACATCTTGTTTTCTTAAAATCTCTAAACAACAGCTCGAAAAACAAAGATATCCGATTTTCATCTTTTATAGGCTTTTTTGGAGAAGACAATGATAAATTAGGGTTGTGGTGTGATTTTTTGCAAACAATGTATCTCTCAGGTCGAAGTTATCAGAAATATTGGGACATTTCTGATAAATTGGCAATATTTGCAGCACATATCATTTGACTTCTAGTATTCTGGAAAATATCACTATCAAGAATTTTTGCAAACAATGTGTCTTTTAGGCCGAATTTCTCAGAAATATTGGGCATATGTCTGATAAAATGGAGATATTTGCAACACTAATATCATTTGACATCTAATACGTCTTATATATCAGTGTTCTTTTCATATTTATCTGGCAAATTGGTGATGTGATTATTTGATGTTGTTAGTTTATATTTAAAAAAATGAAAAAAATAAATATTTTGTATTTTTTGATGCTTGCCCATATTTTCGATATCCTAAGTTTATGGACCCCACTGTTTTCTATGCAATACTGATATTTGCAACATGGTGCAAAGGAAATTTCTATGTCGAGCACATTGGTCAGACTGTTTTTGGTGAATTTGTTTGGCTATACTTTAATGCATTCCAATTAGTTCGTGATATTCATAGGCACTTAAAACATAAATTATTGGTTTTAAGTTGGTAGTGGAAACTTGAAGGTATCCTTTTTCTTTTGATTCTCATGTTTTGGTTATATTTGTTTTTCTTAGTCTGCACATTTCTCCACCGGTTCTGATAATGTATTCCTCCATTTGGGGTCAGAACCCTGGCTTTGAAAACTATTGTTTTGGTAACAGAAAGAGGTTCTGAAAACAGAGATTTTGTTTGCAGGTTTGATGATGAAAAGGACATAAGTAGTCTTTTTGAGGAGGTATGGGAGGAAAACTCAAGTAGTGAAAGTGTTACTCTTCAGTTATATCTGCCTGAAATAGTTGCTGTTTTATGCGACACCATGCTATCTTCATCATGGGCAAGCAAGAAAAAGGTCTGAAAAGAGCAAAAATCAGAAATTTAAGTGTTTTCCTTTATAGCTTCAGTTGTGGTATTATGATTAAGAACATGTATATTAGTAGGATTTTAGTTCTTTGATACTTGTTGGGATTTACTGAACCATGTAGAAACCATAGGCTCATCATTTTAATTTTGATAGCTGGGATCTGTTCATGCTCTGAGTTATAGAAATACAATTAAAGTAATGAAATATATTTGGTTTCCAGATTGTACTTCTGTTTTCATTTATGCATTTGTGGATTGTAATCTCTAAGTATGGCGAAGTTTTGATCCCTTCTACTGTTATTGTTCACAGTCTGCAAAGGCGGTGATAATGCTGGCAGAAACTCTAGGTGAATCTTTAGCACCATTTGTACAAGACCTGTTGAAATTTCTTGTGAAAGAAGTACCTGGACGCATATGGGAGGTATGGATATCATTTATCTTAAAGATCCTAGCAAATGAATCTTGTATATTATTTATGTATTATAGTAGAGGCAATCAAAAAATATTTTGATGGTTCTGCCAATGAATATGGAATTCACAAAATTGTAATTCTAAATTTGTTTCTTTATTGAAATAAAAGATTGTTAAAGGTTAAATCGTAATTATGATTAGAACAACTTGTCTGCAGGGAAAGGAGGTTGTTTTGGATGCAACAGCTGCCCTTTGTCAAGCCTGCCATAAGGAAATATCTGCAGACGACCCTGTTGGTCCTGACATGCTAGTTACCCTGGTCTCTTCTGCATGCACCAAGAAAAGAAAGTCTTATCGTGAAGCTGCATTCCTTAATTTAGAGAAGGTATGGCTACATTGCTATGTTATCCATATTTTCTCTCTAATGTAACTAGAGTAGGCCTTCATAAAATAATATGAAATAATTAATTTAGACAAGGTCTGACTGCTTTGCTATATTGTCATCCATATATTTTTTGTAGTGTAACTAGAATAGGCATTCATAAAGGGTTAGGATGATTATATAAGTATAATTGATCTTAAATGCAACCAAATGATGAAGGTTGGACCAAGGAAGGCCATAAAAAGCCCTCTATGTTGGTTGCCCATAGTTCTGATAAATCTCAGAAGGAAGACAAACAAAAGATTGTTTCTTAACCACTCAAGCTAAAACAATGTAGCCTCTCCTTGAGTGGGGGGTTAGGCCAAGGGAAAATATTTAGAGTAGACCTTTGAACCCCTCATTAAAGGAGAGTAGCAAATATGCCAATTACACCCTTTGATTCAAAAGGAAATTTTCTTGAGACAATATGCCACCCTTGGGGACCTTTGGAATGAAATAAAAAGGTTGTAAATCATGGCATGTTCTTTGTACTTGACGATTTAGTGAAGGGTCTTTCTCTAGTTTTAAGTGATTACCTTTTCTCATGGAAATTCATTGGGCTTTTTTATTGCTGCAAAAGGGACACAATTGGAAGAGTAAAGAATTTCAGAAATTTGACATTATGTGTTTGTAGGACGTAAAGAATAAAGGGCTCATGTTACAAAGGGTCATGTAGGCCATGTGGCTTGGGGCTTATAATTTATTGTCCTAACGTGAGGATAAATAATTACATAATTGATGTAGGCCATGTAGCTTGGGGTTTATAATTTATTGTCCTAATGTGAGGATAAATAATTATATAATTGATATATGAATGAATGAGATATAGTGAACCATGTGACGGTATACTTATATAAGCATTGACTAATCACAAAGGTGAAGAGTTGTGTCCTTTAGATTATTTAATTATTAATAACATTATTATTAATGTTTATTTATGTATTTTATATTCATTACATTGCCTCTCCCTTCAAAGATGATATGTCTTGAAAGCAAGGTTGCTAGAGTGTGGAGTGGAGCGAGAGTGTTTTAGGGAGTGGGAGTGTCATTTTCCAAAAATCCTTGGGAGCGGGAGCATCCCGAGAGCGTCTGTTATATATATATATATATATATATATTATATTGCGTTTAAACTTTATATTAAAAAAAATGCAGATAGACAAATTAGCTGCAAATATATGAAACCATGCATATTTGTACATTGATATAGATAGAAATGGCATCCATAGTACATCAATTATTAATCATTCAAGCATTAACCATCTAGATTATAGAAGTTACAAACTTACAAACCAACATACAAATTTTTAAGCCATATAATAGAAAGTAGACCATTAACTTATGGAATGAAATCAATTATCCAACAACTGTTAAAAATAACATGAGTCATGGCCAAATAGGTATGTTTACAAAATAGGCCATCTGCACTGAAGTATGAAGCCCGAAAGGTCCAAAACAATAAAGTTGAAACTGAGCTAGTTGTTGAATACTATGAATCTATCATCTATAGACTATGCCATATAAAGTAATGAAAAAGGAGAAATATCAAACAACTATCCCATCCTCCTTCCACCACCACGATTGCTGCGTGGGCCTCCTCATAGTGGTAGTGAACCACTATGAGGACCATGGCAGTGAATGGGGGTGGCATCTCAACGTGATCATCATCATCCAAATGAACACTCTCCAATTGCTCTAAAAGCAATACTCCATCCTCGAAATTATCCTCCTCTGGATTGATGTTCCAATGCTTCAAGTTTTTATCCACCTTTGCGTCCTCACAGTAATGGGACAACAATCACAAGTTGTAATGAACATAAATCAAGCTCTCTTCCCGACCTACATTCAACCTGTTTCTTTTGATGCTATGGATGAAATTGTAGGTGCTCCAACACCTCTCCGCAGAAGAAGTGTTCACCACCCGTGTTGCCAAATGTTGCAGCTGTGGGGTAGCACCACCATGCATGTTCCACCACTCGAGAGAATTCAAATTCCCTCGATCTATAATTGCATGGTTGGTCCCAAAGGCACCATTGCCAAGGATGTATCGACTCAATTGTTTCTGTATGTTGTCACAATCGTCCTCGTCCAGGACCAATTTGTCTAATGCTTTCATATAACCAGCATGAACCTATGGATCTTGCTGTGGTCTTTTCTTCGACCCACCACCAAGTGTTAGTGGGATATTTAGCATTTCCCACTATTTTTACACCTCTACACGAATATGATTATACAGGTTGACATCTCTAGGATCAACAATGTCTTTAATTTTCCCCAGCATGCTACCCATTTTCTCATACACCTCCCCAATGATTGGCCAATATGAATATGCAAACTTGATCTTGTGATAAATTGGCTTGGTGAATTGCAAAACATACCGAACCTGTTACCAAAACTGACTATCAGGAACTATCTCCTTCACTGCATTAGCACCTTCTCTATTAGTGCTCATTTCATGCCATGCATCACTCATCACCATAGCACCCAAAGCTTGTCTTGTTGATATTTTTGGTAGCATCGAATAGGTACTTCCACATTGACTGGTGTCTAGCACATGGAAGTCGTCTAATGCCTCTGAGGACATAGGGAATTCACCTTAGTTAAGTGAATAATTAAAGTGAATGACCTTTTAGAATTAATGGAGATAACTTTTTGGTATTAATAACTTAATTGACTTAAATTAAGTCCTAGCCATTGGATCTAAAAGTGAAGGTGAGATTAGATCTCAGCCTTTGATCACTTTGGAGATCTAGGGTTTTGGTTAGTGATTGATTTGGTCAAATCTCAAGATTATAAAAGACAACATAAGTGAGAGAAGGAGACACAATGATGGTACACAAAGAACGAGTAAACATTCAGGTGTGCAGGGGTAGGGGAAAATACGAATCAGGGGTTTGCACTAGATGGATGTTGAGACCCTAGCCAGGGGCAGATACAGATCAGGGGTTTGCATCGGAGAGAGAGAAGGACGTTCCACCAGGGAGTCGGGACAGCCTGGCAGGCCTGGACCCAGGGAGGTCTTTCCCTTCTCACCATGATGTCGACCTTGGAAGGCCCATGACATCACCCATGTGACCCATGACGTCACCCAGGGTTTTGGACACTTTGGAGGCAGTTGTGTGCCAAGTGGCATGTGTGTAGGATCCAGAGGCCTAAGGAGGCCTAACGTTTTTCTCCTGAAGGCCAACGTTTCCCTAAAAAGCCCTAACGTCACCCTGAAAGGGCATGATGTCATCTTTACAACTTGATTTAGGTTTTATTATGACATATAATGTAAAACCTGGATATTACATGTAACTGGCCATGTCGGCCTTTTTGACCTAATTTTGGTTATTGATATTGGATAAATAAGGGTTTTAGCCTTGTATTATTCGTCATCTTTCACTCACACTTAGTGAGGTCTGAAATTTGCGCCCTACTTAGGGTTTTATGACTGGAATTTAGTGCGCACTTGTTGGAGGAGGCTAATCTTGGACTATTTTGGCAATTTTCTTGGTGGAAGTGTTCAACTAGGGTTTATGATTGATGATTCTTGATGAATGTATGTGAAATTTCTGCAATTCTTCTTCATTGAATGGATATAGTTATCTTTATCTTGCATTTACATTAGGATTATGAAATTGCTTGCTTAAAACCCTAGGAAGTCTAGCACATGTTATTGCCCTAGCTTTAAGAACTTTTGCCTACTAGATTTTGCCAAGAAGCTGATTTCCTTGAAGCTATTGCTAAGGGCCTTGCCATTGCAACACCCTAGCACTTATTGTTTCATCTTAGCCATCATTTGCTTCACCTCATTGTTGAATAAATCTCCGATATTTCGGAAATGTCGGAAATATCACCGACATTTTCACCCTCCTGATATGTTCTTAACAAAATTTTGCGACACATCCGACACAATGAAAGTGTCGCGACACTTTCATCATCTTGCGAGAAATTGCCAATGTGTCGTGGGTCGATGCAATGTGTCGCCCTGCTGAGAATACCCGCGGAAAAAAAGTGCGTGTGAGGGGTTTTAGAGGCCACAGATCCTTTTTTTTTGTCATTGTTTCATTTGTGAAGTGTGAGAGAGCTAGAGAGGTGTGAGGGAAGTCCTTGTGTATCTATCCAAGGAGGAGAAAGCCAAGGATCTTGCTTCCATTAGCGCCAGCGGAGAGATCAAGATTTCCAGGTATGATCAAAAACGTTTTTCTTTCATTTGTTTGAAGTTTGAACTTAAAGATTTGAACTTTGTTTTCTAAATTTTTAGAGTTAGGCTAGGGTTTGCAATGTGCCTCTTCTTGTTGTTTTTGAATGGGAGATTCAATCATTCTAATTCATCTATCTCTTATTAATTGACCTTTGCATTATCGTGTGTTTATTTTGGTTTTTTTTTTGTGTCATAGGTTTAATATTTTCATCTAAACAAAATGCCGAAGGCATTGAATCCAATGTGGGTGTATGGTGAACCAATGCAACTTCCTAATAGACAAGTATTGACATGCAATCTTTGCGGCAAAAAGATTTTTGCAGGAATTAGCCGCTTGAAATACCACCTTGCCAAAATCCTTGGGATTGATGTGGATCCTTGTCCAAACAGTACCGCGGAAATTATGCGTATTGCGAACCAATCACTCATTGATATGGCTAATAAGAGGGCTAGAGTAGCAGCAACACGACAGAGAGGGAATCAATGATTTGAATTTTGGATTCCTATGATCTATCATTTTCATTTTATCATGTACTATTTGGTATCTAGATGCCTCATGATGATTCATCTCATGAGATACATTTATTTTGATAATTTGATGTGATTTTGTATCTACTATCATCTTATCAGGAACATGTTTCAAAATTTTCAGTTTAGTAACGATATGTGACCACTTGACATTTTATGCATCTTATTTATTGGTTGTATTTTCATATTTATGTAGCAAAGTGTTTATTTGATGTTGTTGTTGCTTTACAAGTTTAAAAAATTGAAAAAAATGAGTGTTTTTGTATTTTTTTGAGGTCTTGCGACATTTTCAGACATATTCCGACATTTTCCGCTGATGTCGCTGAGAAGTTACATTTCGGACCCTCGCCGATACTTTCCCCAACACGAGATATACAACATTGCTTCACCTTTGAGTTAAAGAGGGAGGAAAATCTACCAAGGCCTAGGGTTACCTAAACCTTAGTGGCTAGTTTCCCCTAGGGTTTGATAGTTGAAGCCTTGAGTTACCAACACTTCAACTATTAATCTCTCTTGTTTTTGACTCTTCTACTATCATCCTTTTCCTTCAACATTTGCTGCCACTTAATAGACTCCATTTTCCCTAAAGGCACTAATCTAAGACTTCTTATTGAGTGATTGACCAAAGCAACCATCGAAACCTATACTTTAAGCCTTCTACTAATGACCTCTAACATTAGAATAGACTAACCTACTAACATTATTGCTACTGTTAATAAAGTAAGATACAACCATACTTTGCAACATTAAAAGCTTCTAAAAGCAATTGAAAAAGTTGATTAATACATTGCCTTCCTTGCTTCTGATAAATGCTAGCATTATAGTGTTAATGATTGATTATTGTTGGTCATTTTGAAATTGTTTCAAGGCACTTATTGTGAAGTATTGTCTTATAAATATTGCTGCTATAAATTTCTGTTTACTTCATCATTATATCAGCCAATTGCTTTTATTGAGAAAGTCTGTGGTTTTATGAAGTGCTAATGACAAGCTGTACTTGCAAAATATATAGTTTCTTGTTGCTTTGTTCCGGGTAGGTACATCTTGATATTTCATCACTTCATTGGCTATAACCCCGGGACTTTCTGATCAGTGGTGACTTTTGAGAGGGGACCTTTTAATAGCCATCTTGATCTTGCCTTCTCAAACCCCCAGGTCACCGGGAACGTCTCCCTTGGGCCTTCAACCCTAAAGAGAAAGAGGAATCCTATTGAGGTGATAGTGATAGGATAATCTCAGGTCACGCCAATCTGCTTTCCATTTACCTTTCCTTTAATCAAACTACAAATTGTGCGATAATAGGAACAATACTCTACCAGTTTTGTACTTGTGTTTAGTGGTGTAATAAGCCCTTTGGCAAGAGGAATAATAAAGTTTTGGTGTGCTTTTATCAAGCTGTCGAATCTTGTCAGTATTGTGATTAATTTCTTATGCATTGTTAGTAGTTTTACCCAGTGTTTTAAAAACCGTTGAACCGGAACCGAAACCGGCCGGTTTGACCAGTTTGATGGTCGACCG
This sequence comes from Picea sitchensis, assembly GCA_010110895.2. Classification (NCBI taxonomy): domain Eukaryota; kingdom Viridiplantae; phylum Streptophyta; class Pinopsida; order Pinales; family Pinaceae; genus Picea; species Picea sitchensis. Next base: position 41,319 of record SNQJ01S0038679.1, read on the forward strand.
ATTCAAACCGGTCAATAAACCGAACCGGTCGGCCGGTTTATGACCAAACCGGCTGGTTTATGACCAAACCGTCCAGTTTAGTCATAAACTGGCCGGTTTGGTCCCAAAAAACTAAAACCCTCTAAAACCCCCTAAAACCTAAAACCTAAGTAACAGAGAAATACTTGGCTCATGTTTTCTCATGCAAGTTGGAGTTGTAAGGTGTTTTGGTGTGCAGCTGAGGGTTATTTTGCCTTATTAATGCTATTTAAAGAGGTCCCCACCCCCTCCATTTCACCCACCCTAGTAATTAATGGTAATGTTAAAAGTGACATTCTCCTTTATCTTTCATTTTCATCCTTTTCTTAAATTTTTAACGTTACTATTAATTGTTTCAGGATGTTTGAGAGTGGTTCCAACCTCATTGGACTTCATATGGAGAAAGTAGAATTTTAGGTCCCATTCAAAATTCAGC
>SNQJ01S0038679.1:42516-53162 GCA_010110895.2 Picea sitchensis
AAAAAACCGGTTCATTGAAACCGGTTCGACTGGTTCATTACCGGTTCTGGTTCCGATTCAGGTTGGACCCTCGACCGGTTCCGGTACTAGTTTCGGCTTTTAAAACATTGGTTTTACCCTATTATTGTGGTGTTTCAGCCTTGCAATAGCGTCTCTTTCCTCTTCTCTTCTTTCATTAAAATACTGATGTTGCAGGGTTTTTGTCCTAGTAAAATTCAAACTATGTTACTTACCCATTTGGTAGCTTAACCGCTAGCCAAAGGTAATTTTCTTGCTGCTGTTTTTGATTTATTTATTGCAGATTTATGAGCTTTATAACATCAGGAAGGACTTAGGGACACCCCCTTGAGGTTGGCGCACACCAGCCCAAACGGAGAGGAGACTTGGCAGTGACACTTAGGGCATTTTCTCCTAGAATTAGCCTCTTTTACCCGCTGATTTTTTATTTTATTTCAGATCTGATTTAGGGGTCAAAAAGGTGCTGACAAAATTGAATATGGCCGATAGCCATGTCAGACAAGGTCTGAAAAAAGTATGGTCAATGGTCAAATCAAACTTGGCTCTGATAGCAATGAAATGAACAATGTTCATTTACTGTAGAAACATCCAACATAAGGTCAGTAAATAGAAATCCATATAGGACAAAATATATATCAAACAATGAATAAGATGTGAATGAATAATAGAATGGTTACAAAGCCATATGACGGTGTAGTTATAGAATTGACTAGTCACAATGGTTGATAGGTCATGTCCTTTAGTTAGGATGTGTCATTTTATTTATTGCATTAGTTATTAATTATTAATTACTATTTTTTAATTGATGCTCTCTCTCTCTCTCTCTCTCTCTCTCTNCTCTATATATATATATATATATATATTATGTACATTACAAGAACTATCCAGACAAATGCTACTTTGGAGTGAACGAACTCTTTTAGAACATTATATGTAAATGAACATATGCTATCTCGAGAGGATATATATACTAACGAGTTATATCACTATTTTCCAAATTTAGATATTGTATTATTTGCAACATGCATCGGTTCTAAATCTCATTTCTGTTAAGAGAATTTTATCCATATGATCTTCATTTAAAATGGCATTATTCGGTAAGTTCAGGTTAGAGTAGCAATGCTACATTAATGATTTAAGCTCTTGTTATGCGAAAACATAGATGGTGATCCTATATATCAATTCTAACCTGTTGATATTTTCATAAATAGTTTATAGTATTTCTTCAGAGTATGTTGTAAATGTGCTATATTAGACGATGTTGATTCCCCTTGAAATATATGTGTGTGAGAATTGGAGCATGAGATTATTTATTTGCAGAACAATTCTTTCTCAATAGTATACTGAAGTTCCGATTAGATTCTCTTCTGCTTGTAGGTTTTTTTAAATCATTACTACAACATCCTAACTGTAATTTATTGGCTTATCCATTTCTAGATAATCAAGGCCTTTGGTAAGCCAGAATTTTGTAATATGGTTATGCCTTTTCTACTGGAGAGCTGCTCTCAAAAGTATCCGGGGAAAGTTAATCAAAGTGGTTCGTCATTGGATGGTGCTAGTGCAGGTAAAATGCCCTCAGCTCTAACAGTCCCTTTTTAGAACCAAGTATCATCAACATCACTTCCTTACTTTCAGTTTGATGAGCACAAAACAGCTAATGAAAGAAGATAACACCAGTTCCTGCAAATGAAGAAAACCATGAGACAAAGTTGAGTCTAAATGAATTTTTTAAATGCATACCTGTCTATTGTAAATTGTTAGTTTCATTTGCAACATAACAGTTAAGGCTGATAAGGATATGCCATCTACAGGCAAATTGCTAGAAAATAAATATGTCTATTTTCTTTCTGTTTTCTAGTATGTAATTCTATGCTTGGTTTTATTCTTCTAGCCATTCAATATTTATGATCCAATATAAAAGGTCTATGCTTGACGATTTTTGATAATATATATTTAAGCTCCACAGTTCTATTATCGTAATTCATTATGGCTGTAGCCTGTGAGATTTAAGAATGAAAAAATTGAAAAATGCTGGTTACAATCAAGTGCAATGCGCCCTGAACAAAATAAATGGATCCTTGAATAATATCTCTGTGCTTCTGTTAGAGGCCAAAATATAACTTCAAACTTGGTTAAACTTAGACAAGGTAAACTTGAGAACACTGAAGAACTCCTTACCTACTATCAGGAGTCGTCTGGCCTTGGATGCTAGGAGGGGTTTTTCCCTGGGTTCCACTTCAGCACCAGTTTCTACTCTCACGAGTCACCAGGACATCATTAGACAATCTCTTGGGGTGGAAGTTGCCATTTCTGTACCTAGGGACTATGGTGACTGATCCTGCCCTCTTACAGCCTATCTTAGAGTCCACTTGTGTTTGTACCTATAGTGTGCTCTATTTGATATATCAGCTTTCTTTTTCATTTTTATTCTCTTAGTTTTATCCTTTAGGTACTCTACTGTACTTTTGGGAGATGACTTTTGCACTACTCTTTGTGCCTTTTGATATATTGTACTTTACACTCTACTATCCACTTTGACCTATTTCAGTCCATGGGCAATAATATATTATCCTTACATTTCATTAAATTCACTATTGAGATGCTTGTGCTTTGCGGCCACTTTAGTGGTACTTGTCCACAAGGGGCCGTCAGCTGTCATACAGCATGCCAAGACTTATTTAATTCTGTGATGGGCTGAATCCGTACAGGCTGACTAGAGTCAACTCAGGTTGTCTGGTACAAAACTAGGTGTCTTAAGTCAACTCTGGTGTAATTTAGGTGTCTCAAGAGTCATCTGCACATTGTTAGACGAATCAAGTCTTCACTTGAAGGAAGTCCACTTGTGTGCTTCAATTCACTCACCACAATCATTCACCACAAATTTTGACAGAAAGCATGTGCAAAAGAAAGGAAAAGCTGCAATATGAAGTGCACATTATGGATCTTTGGTTCTGTGAGTCATTGATAGTGGCCTTTTAGTGGGACAGTCAGAATTAGAGCACAAATACCTAAGGTACTGGATCTGGCTCCTTGGCTCCCTTGAGGCCAGGATCTGTGTTTCCTTGAATTGGATCTGGATTTGGATCCAGCCTGGCTGCATTTCCTGTTTAGGAACAGTAGAGTGTGCACTCAGGGTACATATCTGGCCAGTGGCATGAGGCCATCACCTAGAAGTCCAACATCCAAGGTGCAAACGGTGGCGTCTGAAGAGGAGAGGGTTGTGCATTTTCTCCAGGTGTCTTCCATCATCCCCCTGTGCAATGTCCTCTATCTAATGCAAGATAGGCTCTGGGGTGTATAGCCTAGGGTGTGGGCTTTATGCCCATCTCTGTGCCACCATGACCATATCTGTCAAAACTAGGCCCATGTGTCCATCGTCCAAGGTCCTGAAGATGTGAGAGCCCATGTCTGAATGTGGCAAGTCACTGGGTGACTCACTAGTATGCATCACACATGCCAAAATCCTGCAATAAAGGTGCAGCGTCCCGGGTGAAAGCTTGGGGCATCCTTCAAAAACCATGTTAGGGCCATCCAAATCAAAACAGAATATACAATCAGGTAAACCAATGTTCATAATAGATATTAGTCCTTAAGTCATGCAAAGTAAGTTGTTACTTAAGATATGAGCCACATGAATAATTCACCTCAATATCCCCTTCAAGTATCACACTGGCTTGGGACTTTATGTGAGTTGGCAAGTTTGAATATGGGAGGGCCTTCATCAAACCCTATTAAGTGTGCCAACCAAGAAAGTGAAGGAAAAGACCCAAGTAGAGGGATAGGTCCCGAGGGAAACAGTGAAAGAAAAGAACCCTTCAAGAGTAAGTGTGATAGTGGTATGTGTTGGGCTTACATCATGGCTTATGGTGTCATTAAATCCATTTCTATGAGCTCCTCTATAGAGGGAGCGCTCGTTGCTTGAGGTACCCTTTCCTCAGTACTTTTTGCATTCTGAATCCCTTCATTTCCTTTTGATCTCCATTTATTGCTTTGCAAGTCCCCTTTACAAGTTTCAAGCTTTATTCTTTTATTTTTTTACTAGGCTAAAGTCCTGTTATAGATGTGCATTCAATGCATCAGGACAAGGAGTGATTACCATTAGAGGGGGTAGAGCTCAAGCTGGCCTTTGGCTTTTATAGGTGGCCTTTATCATTTTTTATATATAGTAGCTGCATCAACCTCTTGGCCTTCAACCCCTTCTTCTCATGAGAGAATGAACCATGACCCATTACCAAAGTTTAGTACACTGTGACATGCTCTAGGATGGAAAGTGTTAAGTATGGTGGGGAACAGAACATTACCCTTGTGAGGGCCCCCCAATAGTATCCCTTTTCCCTGGGCAGTGACAACACGGGACTAGAGCACAAAAGCTGACCACCAAGGTGAAACAAGGAAACAAACATAACTTCTTGAGCCAGTGATCCATTATCCAACTTCAACCAATGATTCTCATCCACATGTTTAGTACATTAAGCACAACACTTTGCATGAAAGAAGGACTAACATACCTCATGGTGACGTTGGCTTACCATCTCCCATACACCGATTTGTCTAGATGTGATGAGCTTGACGGATCTGTATCAATAAAAGGCAATCTGAGGGGGGTTGCTGGGTTACTATCTATGGACGTGCTGATCATCATCATGGTTAGGATCATTGTCTCCATTGCGAGCCATGNCATGGGGGGGTGGGGGGGTAAGAGCTCCAACTGTAATATGTGTGGATAATGTCAACTTTCCTTGTTACCGTTAATCAAATGCAAGGAGGAGAAATGCAAACCCACATGTTCCTGACTCAAGGCTTTCCCTTGAAAATAATGCTGAAAGTGATGAATTAAATCTGTGATGCTCTCCTCATACTCTCTCTTGACACAAAGAGGGGACCACTTCTCAAGAAAAAACTTTGAAGAAGTCTAATAATGATGAGATTTCTCCCATTCCTAGTTCACCGTACCAATAAAAAATCCATAATCCAAGGACAACATGAACATATTTATTTTGACATCCTCATGAACAATTTTGAATTTGAAATAACATTAATTAAGGATGTAATATGTTGAACAGGAAAGTCTTGGAGTCCATGGAATATTGGTAGTTCTTCTCTATAATTTTCACAAACATTTGGGTATCCCATGATTCTTGAGAAATCTAGAGGATCAAGTAAGTCCTTTAGCAACCATTCCACTTCATTTTACTTTAGATTCAAACCATCAGATTCTTCCACCAAATTTTCAAAGTTAGGAACTTCACATAGTCCAAGTTTATCCATCTCAATCGTAAGCAAAGGTAGAGGAAGAGTACACCTGAGGCTATAGGCTCACCCTCTTGTTGACAAGGTTGGAAATCGTTGTAACTTCTCCAAGGTTGGACAAGCTCTTTAAAAGGAACTTCTTCTACATGATCATCCTTTCCTAAATCATCAAATGTTGTCTCGCAAAGCTTAGGAACTAGGGAAGGGATGCCTCTCTCCCAATGGTTATCCTGATGTGGGATGTGGATAGAACCAAAGTATGTCTCTGAAGTTTCATCTTCATATACTTATGTTTCTTCCTCGTGGACTTCTGGGGCTAAAGAAAAGGCAAGAACCGCATGACTACTTAAGTCTTCATTCAAAGTGTGAACAAATTCATTTATGAATTCCTTAGGGTCTTCCACATGATATCGCCTTAAACTTCTCCCTATAGAATTGCACAAAGCTTCTATCACAAGTGGGAATAGTAGCATATGAAAGGTCCATTTGCATAAAGCCTCCCAAATGAGCAACAAACTTTCTTGACAAGAGCATTCCCCAAGAATCCAGGATATTTACAACAACACTATCCATTAAGATTGCTATATCTGGATTCTGGATACATGTTTAACCTTACAACCAAGTTTTTTATCGAACCAAATAGCTCTACTTCCCTTTTATCCATGCCACACATGTTCCTATATGGCCTTGTTATCTTGAGGCCTAATTGATGCATTACTGTTAATGGCATAACATTGGTTGATGCCCTCAAATCCAACATGGAGTTGTGCAACAATAAGCTATTCACATGTAAAGAGAGGTAAAAGGGGTCATGTCCTCCATTTAATCCTCCTTTGTGCATGGTTTGTAAAATCATAGGTGTATCTTTAGAAGATTTTTGTTTTCCTTAAGCAAATCCAAAAATGTATCCAACCTTCTTCCTTTGTGATGGTATCTTTATAAATTCTAGGAAAGAGATTGATATGTGAGACTTCACAAAATAAGAATTCAAGTCAGTATTGATGTCTTCACAAGTAGCTTTTGATGAATTTGAAGTTGAAACACCACTTGAATTTCTTATTGGTTGGCTTGGTTGCTTTAAGATCACTTGAGGTTCTAGATTTTGAGTACCATGTTCAATTGTCTAACATGGTATTAGAGTTGTTGACTACCTATTTCGACTAGGGGGTCAATGTGATGTGCCATGAAGATATGTACCTAGTGGTACAACTAGTTTGAAGAGTTTTGGCTCAACAGGGCAAATTTTGCCCCCGACATGCCTTTCTATGTACTCAAAATGTCCGCTCCCCTGCGTGGGATAATATTGTAATATGCTAGCGTGAGTCAATTTTTGTCTAGTTACCTAGGAATTTATCATTAGGGAAGTCCTTTCATCGAGTTTTTTTTTTTCCTTAGGTAATTAATCTCGCTTAACTGCAATTTTAATTATCGTTGAGTTTTTCACTCACATAAATCCTCCAAAGTGGTGAAAGGTGTTCTAATGATCGAGCCCAATGGATGACTAAGGTTTGGAAATGTTGTAAATGACCATACTAGACATCTCCTAGAGTCTTGCGGAATTCCGTTAAGTTTTGATAGGATTTTTTAAATAATTAAAATTCCCGTAAACTGAGAATTTTTAATTATTTTTGATGTAAAATGTAAAAAAGTGGTCCTTGGGGATTTTGTATAGGGGTATGAGTACTCAAATCACATGGTTTGTGAACTCCTACTCCCTTGGACCAAGTATCAACTCAATTGGACAAGTTTTGCTAGGTCATTGTCCATGAGGAGTCCAAGTCAGTAAAAAATCAACAAATAATTGGCTAAATTAAAATAGCCAAATTTTGTAAAAGTGACTAGAGTCATGAGAGAGAGTGGGAAAATGATTCCTAATGTATTTCCTAAGTTGGGAGAGTGATTTTCCACTTAGAGGAACCCCTCTTGCTAAGCCAACAACCTAAAGTGATCATCCCCTAAGGAGAGGTGCACCCCCCTTGCTCATGGATTCATGGGAAATAAAAATTAAAGCAATTGTGCAACCAAAACCCAAAGTATATCCCTCATTGGTCCTAACTTCATGTTTAATGGTTGGGAAAGGTGTTTTTCCCCTTCCCCACTCACCCCTCAATACCTAACCACTCACTAAACCCTAAAAGTCCACCCCCCTCGAGATGACCTCCCTCCCTTGGATGTGTGACACTTGGAGATCATCCAAGAGGGGTCTTCCCTCTCCCTCAACTATTAAAGAGTACCCCCCCTGCTCATTTCATCATCTATTCTCATTGCAAGTCTATTATGCCAAACTTTCACCCATTCTTTTCCTCTATCTCTCATTTTCTCATTGTAAATCTTGCTACAAGTATTTGTAGCAACATTTTGTGAATAATAAATGAAGCTTTGGAGGATCTCTTGTGTGCCTTGGGAGTCTTCTTGGTGCTCTTCATGGTGTTCTTGTGAGATGATATAGCTGCATTTCATTTCTTGTATTTTTTTTGCTTTCGCTAGTTTAACTTGGAGACCCAAGCAAATACTTTGCTTGGGAATAATTGGTAGTAGTATTACTATTAGTTTTGTGGTAGTTTCTTTCAAGTTTGGAAAGTATTTTGCAAGCTTATTAGATGCTCTCACCTCCTTGTTGTCTTGTGTAGCAAGAATATACTTGTTTGTAGGTCACCAAAGGATTGGAGGAGTGAATTTCAGATTTGGGAATTCACTTATTCATTTGGGAATTCACTTATTCAATCATCCAAAGTTCCTATTATTTTTCTGATCTTATTTCCATCTTTTTCTCTCATTTATAAGCATTTTTATGATCTAAAATAGTCACTTAAAGTCCATCCTTATGTTCAGATTTTCACATATAAATTTCTGTTTTATGTGCTAACAAAAATTAATCTTTTTTTCAAAGTGGTGTGTAGCATTTTCTAGCAAGTTTAGCTTGCTGTTTTATGCAGGTTCTCACCAAGATAAGGGGAGGTGCTACTTGTTTTGGGCCCCCAAAACACTCAAAAAGCCTCCTAGAGCTTGTTGATTTTTCAATAAGCTAGGTTAAGCATGTAGTTCATTCCAATTTTGCATTTGTCTTAACCATAAACAATAATGTTACAGCAACCAAGACCACAAGAAGAAACACTATGCACAAGAACACAAGAAGTATCCTGGGAAACCCTTCTGAACAAGGGAAGAAAACCCAACCAAATTCTTTGCTATATTCTTCAAGAGAAAGACCTTCACTACCAATAAGACCTAGCACAGAAGAGGGTGCTCAAACCCTAGAAGTCTAGCGCCCAAGAGAGGTGCACACTTTTCCCAAGGAGATATACTTGCTGAAATTTCCACACTCATATGAGAGATATGATTCCACAATGGGGAATCTACCTTTACTTATACTAAACTGAACTTGTTAACAGAAGTGTCTATTGGCACAACAGGGCCGACCTCATTAGCTTATAATATAATTAATATCAACCAGATTAAATATCTTTTACATTAATTGCTAATCACATTAAGGTGGGGCTGACCTGTACCCTTTACATTACAATTAGGGTTACACGCAGGTCTGACTCTTGAACAATATAGCAAGGGATCTTATACACCCACTAGTGCTCATCCACTAGGGGCACATCCATAGGGATTTCCATATCTCTGGCCCACTGCATTACATAGAAGAAACACTTCTTCACACGTTCACTTGTGCTCGTCCACTCAACAAATCGTCTTTCCCATTGCATTACACATGAGAGTCATCTGAAGTTTCTCGTCAACTCTTCAGCTCAGAGGAGGCTAATACATCATCTTCATTTATGTTCTCATGACGATGCACCCAACACTTTGGGATTTCACACGTTCACCTTGTGCTCAACTACATGTACGTCCAACTTTGCAGATCACTTTTCTCACTGTGTTAATCTGTATTTCTTCTCAACTCTTTGTATGGAGGAGGTCATCTCTACGTTCCAGCTCTGTCTCAGATAGGAACCACATACCCGTCTCAGGGGCTTTCTCTCAGGTTTATAAGCTAGAGAAAGTCTCACATAGCTGCAATGATCCACATCTCACAGGTTTGTAAGCTGGAGAATATCTCACATAGCTGCAATCATCAACACTCCCTCTCAGCTAGGGAGGCATTTTCCACCAGGCCAAGTCTCTCTCGAAAATACTCGAACTTTGTCTTGGCAAGTGGTTTGGTGAAGATATCTGCGATCTGTTCATGGGTAGGAAGATACTGCACGTGTACTGTTTTCCTCTGCACCATGTCTCTGATATAGTGGTACTTTATTTCAATGCGTTTCGATCTGTCATGAAACACTGGGTTCTCAGAGAGCTTTACACAGCTCTGGTTATCACAATGAATAGTGGTAGGATCCATCTCATTATCGAACAAGTCAGTCAGAAGCTTGCGAAGCCACACTACTTCACGAACTGCCACACTCAATGCAATGTACTTTGCCTCAGCAGTGCTCAATGCTACGGAGCTTTGTTTCCTACTGCACCAAGAAACCATGGCATACCCTAAAGTGAAGCAACAATCGGAGGTGCTTTTTCTGTCTACAACGCTTCCTGTTCAATCTGCATCGACATATCCTTGCAGGTTCAAGTCCACACTGGATGCATATCCCATGCCATAACCAATTGTGCCTCGTAAGTATCTCAATACACGTTTTGCAGCTATCTAGTGTGTATGTCTCAGTTGGCTCATAAACTAGCTAAGCACATTTACTGCATAGCAAATGTCCGGTCTAGTGTTAACCAGATACATCAAAGATCCAATCAATTGTCGGTATAAGTGTGGATCTACATCTCCTGAATCAATATCACTCAGTTTCTTCAAATCCATTACCATTAGAGTGGGCATGGATTTGCATTCTGTCATGCTGAACTTYTTTAGTATCTCCATAATATATTTTCCTTGACTCAGGAAAATCTCATCTGTTCTCTGCCATACTTCTAGTCCCAAGAAGTAGTGCATTAAGCCCAAATCCTTCATTTCAAATTTTGCAGTTAATGCTTGTTTGCATTCAACAATGAGTCTCTCTGAACCGGTGAGGAAAAGGTCATCCACATATAGGACCAAAATCAAACACTCATGGCCATCAATATGATAGTATAAGTTTGGATCAACAACACTTTTATTGAAGCCCAAACTCATCAGAAATCCATCCATTTTCTCATACCAAGCACGTGATGCTTGCTTTAGGCCATATAGGGCTTTCTTCAACCTGCATACATGAGATCTTTCGTCGTGTACAACAAATCCTTCTGGTTGTTCAATATAAACTTCTTCCTCAATCTCACCATTGAGAAAGGGTCACTCAGAGGCTGCCATGACCCACGCCATTGAAAATTCATGTGAACTTTGGCATAGAAGATTAGCTCACATCAACTACAAGGCGCTA
>SNQJ01S0038679.1:54310-65552 GCA_010110895.2 Picea sitchensis
TTAGCGAAGTTGAAAAATCATCCAATGGAAGACTCAAGTTGGGTCACTAAACCTGATATTTTGAAGCATGGAAAAACAGTGCAGGAGCTCATGGACAGGAACCCATGAATATTTTAGCCAGAGGAGTATGATGTAGGAGCATCGCCTTCAAAGTCAAAGAAGCAAGCGTAGAGGCAGGGATATGACATCTCAGCATGACAGAATTTCAAATCAACATTTAACTTAGAAACAAAATGAGTTGTTGAGATATTTTGGAGACAACGTTTTTAAATATATCTTGTTTGCAAAGTCTTATACGACTGTAAGGAGTTGTAGATAGAGAGTGGAAGCCCTTATCGGGTAATAACTGATAATTATTGTAATAGGACAAAGTAGGTAACCGCTCGAACTGATAGGATAGGTTGCAGACAGGACGGAGACGAGCGCAAGGAGCCACTCCTTAGATAGTTTTTGTTTTGTTATTGTATGGTATGAGAGGGTAGAGCAGGGTAGAGTAGAGGAGAGAAGAGTAGAAGTGAGTAGCAGTGTAGAGGAGAAAGATGCAGTGAAGAACTGTAATACTATGTAATTTATTTCATTCATGAATAGAACAGACAAAATTGTTCCAATTCCTTAGACAATGTTCATTTTGATGTGTGATTGAATGAATGATACATTATGTGTGTGTTTCAGTTCAATTCGTTTATGTATGATTGTTTATGGTTGATCATATGAGTTTGTGACGAACTGGATAAGTTTCAATCGTTTCTCTTCTGAGAACTCGTATGCAAGGAGTGCATATTGTACGCAAGGAGTGCGTCGACAGAGTCTTGAATTGAATTAGAGGAGTTCAGAAGAAACGACGGGAACTTAGACCAAGTACAAGGAGTGCACAGAGTCCAGGAGCGACTAAGTGTCAAAGAACCACAACAGAGAAGCGCAAGCAGTGTGGGAAGAATTTCTTTCGAAGAAATCCTTCGATCTAAGTTTGTCGAGATCCCAGGAATGCAAGGAGTGCATGGGAAATCAAAATTCTCAAAGGAGTCAAGCTCACGAGGGATAGTGTTCCAAGAAGCGAAGACGAGACCCAAGATAGTCGAGTTCGCAGGACGAAGTTCAAGGGTCAAAACCTTTGAACACTTACAAACTCTTCCAAGTCGAAAGAAATCATAAGCTCAAGAGGAGGAGCGACAGCATGCGTCGAATCAGCTGCGGAAGAAATCTGGACTGTTAGATCAGCATCCAAGGAAGCGATGGAGAACATTGAAGAGGAAACAGATCCCAACCGTATGATCTGAGCGCAGAGGGTTGACAGTCGTCCGATCAAGGTAAAGTGCACGAGCCTTAACCCTTTGTGTGCACAGGAGAGCGGACTTGCCGAAGTCCCGAAATCCCGAAGCGATTAGGGACCGTTCATCGTCAAGAGGGACACGCGACAGAAATCCATTGTCTTCGGGTGAAAGCACTCCGGGAGGAACGAGTGTCCAGGAATTTGAAACTCTCGAAGCCCGAAGAACCGAAATGGGTAGCGATCGTCCGATCCAAGAGGACAGGCGTCAACAGATCGTGTACTTCGGAGAGACGTACTTCGAGAGGAAGCGAGTGCGAAAGTTTGAAATTTTTGAAGCCCGAAGACCTGAAGTAAAGTACACTCATCGATCTGCGGGAGATACGCGTCGACAGATCGCGAACTCCGAATGAAAGCATTCTAGAGAAAGGTGAAGATAGAAAGTTGAAAACTCCGAAGCTCGGATTGCGGAAGAAAAACACGACCGTTGATTTGAAAGGGACACACGTCAATAGATCGTAAGGATCTGAAGGCGTGCTTCGGAGAGAAGGAAGGAAAGGAGGCAGATCTTAGGCGTTGATCAAGAAGCCCCACCCGAGATCGTGATATCAACGGTCACGCTCAATTGTGGGGACAGAAAGAGCTTGAACTTTAAAAATCTGAGAGTGGGCCACAATTGAAACCACGGTATTGCCAAAGGGACGCGTGGTGGCTGGTAGTGAATTGCGAGGAGAAAAGCGATGTGGTCTCAAACCAATTCTGGCCACCCCGCAATCATGTGTTAACATAAGGTCACAGCCCGAGGTCACATCCAGGAGGGGGCTAATGGAAAAGGTACTAGCACCTGAAACACGATAGTTCAGTAGCGCGAAGGGAGAGGTTGCAGGTGCCATAGAACCTGCACCAAAAGGCCGAAAGAGCCTGTGTTAGTTACAAAGTGAGACCATCAAGGTCTCAGAGAGCCGATTTGTCTCGCAGAATCGAAGATCCTTGACCGAGAGGTCCCGTAGCCCGAGGGCGAGTAGGGATGTTGCATCAGAAGTGTACTTCAAATCCTTGAGGTTGTTCAATGTATACTTCTTCTTCGATTGCTCCATTGAGAGAAGTTGTCTTTACATCCATCTGATGTAAACTCCAACCCATGGAAGCAGCAAGAGACATAATGGGTCTAATAAAAGTATATCTGGGAACAGGAGCAAATGTCTCATCATAATCTTCTCCCTCCTTCTGGGAGAACCCTCTAGCTATGAACCTTACTTTGTATTTGTCCACGCTTCTGTCTGTTGCATGTTTGATCTTATAGACCCATTTTGAAGTTACTATTGATTTTAATTTGGGTCTAGGCACAATTTCCCATACATCATTTTTCATGATGGACTGTTGTTCTTGTTGATGATTACAGCTGCGTGAGACATCCTCCAGAACACAAACTAAGTGAGTCGGCCTAAGAGAAATCCCATGAGTTGGGTGTGTGGTTCCTCTCTGAGACAGAGAAGGAACGGTGTGTGCCCCTATGTTGGGTGAGGAATCCCATGAGTTGGGTGTGCCCATGAGATGGGTGTGTGGTTCCTATCTGAGACAAAACTGGAACGTTATGCTGGCCTCCTCTGTGTAGAGAGTTGAGATGATGCTCCAGATGATTCTTCTCTGTAACGCAGTGAGAAAGAAGATCTATTGAGTTGGACGTGCCTGTGGCTGAGCACAGGTGAACGTGCAGAAAAGCCCATGAGTTGGGTGCATCGTCCTGAAACAGAGATGAAACGATGTATTAACCTCCTCTGAGCAGAGAGTTGAGATGATGTGATACTCCAGATGATTCTCCTGTGTAACGCAGTGAGAAAGAAGATCTATTGAGTTGGACGTGCCTATGGCTGAGCACAATTGAACATGATCCTAGTGGTTGAGCACTACTGAGTGTGGTTCTCCTGTGAGACGCAGTGAGATAGAGATGTGGACATCCCTGTGGTTGAGCACAGATCGATGTGCCCCTAGTGCTTGAGCACTAGTGGGTGTATGAGATCCCTTTCTATATTGTTCAAGACTCAGACTTACCTGTAACCCTATTTGTGATGTAAAGGGTACAGGTCGGCCCCACCATAAAGTGAAAGATAATTAATATGGTAATTATTAATTATATTGTGAGTTATTGAGGTCGGCCCTGTTGTGCCAATAGACACCATTGTTAATAGGTTCAAGTCTAATATAAGTAAAGGTAAATTCCCCATTGAGGAATCATATCACAACTGTGAGTTTGGTAATTTCAGCAAACACTTGTTCTTGGGAAAAGTGTGCACCTCTCTTGGGTGCTAGTCTTCTAGGGTTTATAAGCACCCTTTTGTGTGCTAAGTCTTTATGGTGGTGGAGGTATTTCTCTTGAAGAATATAGCAAAGGATTGGCTGGGTTTTCTTCCCTTGTTGAGAAGGGTTTCCTAGGATACTTCTTGTGTACTTGTGCATGGTGTTTCTTCTTGTGATCTTGGTTGCTACAACAATTTGTTTATGGTTTAAGTAAAATGCTAAAATGGAATGAACTTCATGCTTAAGCCTAGCTCATTGAAAAATCAACATGGTTTCAGATCATAGGTCTTGAAGAACCCATTGCACAAGCTTTAAAGCAAGTCGTCCTCTCTTTTCTGCAAATCCATACAACCCTCTAGGGTTTCTACAAAATTCGTACGACCCTCTCTTGTTTGGCCTTTTCAGCAGTTTACACCTGGACGTTGGGGCTGAAATTTGGATAAGGGTGTACGGCCTCCCTCAGCACACCTCCAGAGACTCTCAAAGTGAAATTCTGAGGATTTTGGATTTTTGGCCCTAGGGTTTCGCAATTTTCTGCAGAATTTTGGCTTTAGGGTTTCTACAGCTCATTGAAGGAGCCTTTTCAGCTCACCGGTATTCCTATGACATTTTTAAGGCTTATTGTTGGCAGTCATAAGCCCAACAAAACCTAAGGTTACTAGTCTAACCTAGCCATTAGGTTTTCTATGTCTAGTTGGCCAGAGTTTGTGAAGAAATCTAAAAATATGAAGAACAGAACCATAGTAGAAGATAGGCTTGATGGATCAAGCAACTTCAACTCCTGGAAGTCAAGGCTTCAAGTCACCCTTGAAGAAGATGATCTTTTGAGTGTGATACAAAAGACTTTACCAAAAACAGCTACCGATGAAGAGAAGGAAATAAGAAGGGAAGAAGATATCAAGGTAAGGAAAATAATCATCTACTCAATAAGAGATCATCTCTGACCTCGCATTGCCAACCTAAAGACAGCTTATGAAATCTATGAAGCACTGAAAGATATGTTTGAAAGTGACAACACCCTCAGAGCCTTTACCTTAAAGGGACAACTTCAAAGTACCAAAATGACAAAATGTGATACAATTGCTACTTTCTTCATGAAGATATCAGAGATCAAAGATCAGCTAGGTGCCATTGGAGAAATCATGTTTGATAGAAAACTTGTCTTATCTACTCTCAACAATCTTCCAAAACACTGGGAACCTTTTCTTCAAAGCATCAGTGGAAGAGAAAAATTACCAACTTTTGATCGTCTGTGGACAAACTGTACTCAAGAAGAACTTAGACTTAGAAATAGAGGAGTGGAAGACTCCCCTGATGACAACCACACTCTTGCACTTCATACAAAGAAAGGAGGAAGATTCAAAAGAAACTTCACACAAACATTCAGAGATGAGAAGACTCCATCAGCTTCARGTCATAATCAGAGAAGAGATGTTTCGGAGATTCAGTGCTTCAGATGTGACAAATATGGACACTACACAAGAAATTGTCCAACTACGAAGAAATGAAGACAATATGCTTCCACCACTAACATTGATCCAGACCCACCTCAAAAGGATGAATATAAGAGAGATGAGACGTACTTCCTCTAAAACCAAATACAAAATTAAGCATGACTGCAGACCCAGGTAAATTGTTTGATCATTAAATTTATAGTTGATTGCATTCTTAATAAGTGAAGGGTATTATCTCTAGTGTGGGAACCCTCGTGACTTGGACCATTATCCCTGGTACGAGAGTTCAAACCTTATTGATTGATTATTATGCTAATCAAGTAGAGCACCTGAAGACATAAAAGATCTAGGAAACAAGTAAAAGAAGACATCCATCCTTAAGACTTCAGAGAGAGTTACTTGATCAGAGGGATTCAAACAAAATGAGAAGAAGAGACAATACCTTCTCCCCCTTCAGCAGTTCACAGGGAGACAGACATTATTCCAGCCGATCCAGTTGCTCCAGTTGATATGCCCAGAGATATTGCAGTGGGCCATAAAAGACCTGCCTACGCTCGACAAAACTATGGAGGAGGAAGAGGAACATACAAGCCCCTCAAGGCACATCCCGAGAAAGCAAAAGAGATTTTCGAGCTACCCTTCACCCATGAGCCACTTCATTGATTCTCAGCCTCCTTGTCATGGAAAAGCGACAGGTGAACAGGTATGGCAAGATGCCCTGACAGAAGAATACTAGTATATCTTAAAAAATGATGTATGAGATATTGTTCCGAGACCAGAAGGGAAGTCTATGATGACTTCCAAGCGGATCTATAAGATCAAGCATGCAGCTGATAGAAGTGTCGAGAAATACAAAAGCGAGATCTGTAACCAGAGGATTCCCACAAACAGAGGGAGTTGTCTATGATGAGACACCTGATCCAGTAAACCCGTTACACTTCCATCCGTACTACCATCCATGAGTTGGAAACTACATCAGATGGATGGATTCTTGATGAGTTTGGGTTTCAGCAAGGGTGTTGCTGATCCAAACTTATATTATTACATTGTTGGTGACGAGAGCCTGATTTTGATGACTTATTCAAGAAGCCGTGTTGTTGGATACAAGAAAACTTTGACTTTTGATTTCGAGATAAAGGATCTAGGTATCATACACAACTTCTTGGGACAAGAAGTATGACAGAGGACTGATGAGATTTTTCCTGAGTCAAGGAAAATATACATTGGGGATATTAAAGAAGTTCAGTATGACTAAATGCAAATCCATGCCTACACCGATGGTGATGGATTTGAAGAAATGAATGATGATGATTTAGACGAGATTGATCCACAGCTGATTGGATCACTGATATATCTGGTTAACACCAAACTCGATATATGCTATACAGTGAATGTACTTAGCCAATTCATGAGTCAGTCGAGACAGACTCACTATTGAGATATCTACGAGGCAGGTTAGATATGGCCTGAGATATGCCTCTAGTGTAGACTTGAGTCTGCAGGGAAATGCAGATTGGACAGAAAGTACAGTGGACCGGAAGAGCAATGCCTTTGGTTGAATAATGACAGTTGATTTATGATAACTGTCCAGGTTTCTCTGAAAGCATTTAGGCCCTACAATGCCCCAAGAAAGAAAAAAGAGAAGAAAAATCAAAAGAATGTTACTAAGAAGGAATGAACTGCCAACCTTTTGTAAACATGGAAGTTTAATAAAACATGGGAAAACGGCATGAAAAGCCATTCACAATATTTGTTTTCTTTTCATGTAGCTATCTCTATTATTTTATGACCCTAGATCTTCCACGTGACTTATTTTATTTCTTGGAAATTTAATTTTTTTTCTTTATAACAAAAAAAATTCATTTATATACCATGTCAAAACAACAATTTGCATGAAGTAAATTAAAATTAGAAATCCAATAATAGTGAAATAAAACAAAAATTAGTATATGCAATATCAAAACTATGAATAGGAAATTATAGATAATTTATTAGGTACCTGTGCAATCTTTATGCTGCTGATACATTCAAGTATTAGCGGTGACAGGCTCTGAAAGGACTGAGGGTGCAGAGAACATAGGAATAAGAGAAGGATCAGTTTCTATTTCATACACTACAACTTATCTGTTTATAACAACATGCCAAAAATAGGGCTTGTAACATTAATCCTATTGCTAAGCTTACCTCAGTGATCAGGGTCTGTTGGACAGCTGCTTGTTGAGAAGAAATGCTGACAGCTTGTGAAGCAGCTACATGAAGCCTTCCATAGAATGCTCGAATTGCAGAAAAGGCTGATAATTTTACTGCAATAGCCAATACATACAAAAGAGCTAGAATGTGTTTAAAGAATGACAAAACATATTATATATGCTTGGGTATCCAACAAAAAATTCATTGTAACTATATATAATGTCTTGTATCTTATACCTTGCCATGAAAGCTCTGGACGAAGAGAATTAAGAAATGCCGCAATCATGTTCTTTCCATGTTCAAGTATATCTGGTAGTTTTGCAACAGTTATAATAGATGTAATGCAGTCTAGAACCTTTCCTAGAGGTGGGGGCAGGTCTCCATTTTCCTCTGCATTCACAATCTCCCAAATAAGAATTTATAATCGAGTACATGCAAATTATGACACATCTTCTTGATACATAATCAGCATAATGGCATTAAGATAAGCATGTATAATAGATAATTAAATTTATGTTTTCTTACAATTTCACAGGTTTATTTAAACTTTAAATAACCCAGGCGAGAGACGAGATAAATACATGCCTGGTGTATAAGAAGAATAATTACAAATATTTCTATGAGAAATAGTGTCAAGGCAAAAGCCTGCAATACATTGATGTGGAGAAGATAATAACTTCAAAGATTGAGGCCCACGTCTAGAACACGACTTCCACAGTGATGCATCCAGATGAAGTTTGAACAATGAGATAGGGGAATATCATGTATGCAAGTATGTAAATGAGGTGAGTAACATATGCACATTGTATAGGCAATTCATGGCAATGAAGTAGAATATTTGCAGGACAAATTTACACAAACACAACAGAGGATCACCACTACAGGATACATACGCAGGCATTTTAGTGTATTTTAAAGTATGTTGTAACTTCATTACGCCACACATAATTGGTATGGCCCTTTGTGCTTTCGTGCTTGGTAAAAAAGTTATCATTTTCTTACTCAACAGCTATTTCCTTTTGGACCATGCAAACTCTCTGCTTGTATTCAGCTGCCATCTGTTCAATTCTATCGTGCTTGCGCAATACTAAATCTGCTTGTGTTACTGAGATACTAATATTCTTCATATTGTTGTTCCTTCATCCTCCATCTCCACTGCAATTTTTTTCCATCGTTCATTTGTTCCATCACATCAAACTGCTCTTGTCTAAATATTTTTAAAGGTTCTATATATTCAAGTTGGTTTTCAAACATTTTTTTAATTTAGATCAAGATTAGCTATCTGCACCTATCTCCTCAAAGGTGTTCATAGCATGTGTACCGATTACTAAAATCATCACGAGCCCCATTCATGCTAAAAATAGTACCATTGCATTCAAATCTATTTGGTATCCATCTTTTGATTATTCATTCCCAAGAAAGAGAACATTCATTTTGTAAACACATGCTAAAAATAGTACCATTGCATTCAAATCAATTTGGTAGCCAACTTTTGATGATTCAATCCTAAAAGAAAGAAAGAAACCATTTTATAATCACAAGCTCTCCCAATTGTCGCAGTGCCAAAGCCAGACTAATGAGAGGCATAGAAATTCTATAGAACCATCAAAAACAGAATGACATGATGTGGGTTTGCTGAAAGAACAAAATACAGACTTGAACACTGCTCAAGGACAACCTAAGCTGATGGCGGTGCTAGCTCAGTCCATTGATGTTTTCTCATTCTCGTAACCAAGAATCTTGTGATAGAGAAATCCTTGTAAAAAGAAGTTTAAAGGTTCTTAAAAATTAGAAGATGAACAATGAAAGGAAATAATGTTCCAGCAACAGCCCACAATACAGCCAAACTGCATCATCTACCACATGGTCTAGTGTGCACTCAATTGGATTCTTACAACCTTTGATATTGAACAAATGGGTATAAACTTTCCTGCATTTTTTTTCACAGTTCTGCCCCTCCATAGTGAAAACAAAAAACTCTCCCTCTATGGTTTGGCTCTTGTTGCCGTCCTTATACACACCTACTAACGTGGAGAAGTCTCCAACCCACTTGGTGTTGATTTTTCAATAAGCTATGCTTAAGCATGAAGTTCATTCCATTTTTAGCATTTTACTTAAACCATAGACAATTTGTTGCAGCAACCAATATCACAAAAAGAAACACCATGCACAAGTACACAAGAAGTATCCTGGGAAACCCTTCTCAACAAGGGAAGAAAACCCAGCCAATCCTTTGCTATATTCTTCAAGAGAAAGACCTTCACCACCATGAAAGTCTGGCACACAAAAGGGTGCTCACAAACCCTAGAAGACTAGTGCCCAAGAGAGGTGCGCAGTTTTCCCAAGAAGAACTTGCTGAAATTTCCAAACTCCCACTTGTGTTGTATTTCCTCAATGAGGAATTTACCTTTACTTATATTAGACTGAAATTGTCAACAGTAGTGTCTATTGGCACAACAGGGCCGACCTCAATAACTTATAATATAATTATTAATTACCATATTAATTATCTTTTACATTAATTATCTTTTACATTCAGGTGGGGCCGACCTGTACCCTTTACATTACAAATAGGGTTACAAGTCTGACTCTTGAACAATATAGCAAGGGATCTCATACACCCACTAGTGCTCAGCCACTAGGGGTACATCCATCTGTGCTCAGCCACAAGGATGTCCATATTTCTATCTCACTGCGTCTCACAGGAGAACCACACTCACTAGTGCTCAGCCACTAGGATCACGTTCACTTGTGCTCATCCACAGGCACGTCCAACTCAGCAGATCTTCTTTCTCACTGCATCACATAGGAGAGTCATCTGGAGTTCATCATCTGAACTCTCTACTCAGAGGAGGCTAATACATCGTTTCATCTCTGTCTCAGAACGATGCACCCAGCTCATGGGCTTTCACACGTTCACCTATGCTCAGCCAAAGGCACGTCCAACTCAACAGATCTTCTTTCTCATCGCGTTACACAGGAGAATCATCTGGAGTATCATCTCAACTCTTTGCAAGGAGGAGGTCAGCACAACGTTCCAATTCTATCTCAGATAGGAACCACACACCCAACACAAGGTCTCTCTCAGGTCTGTGTCCTGGAGGATGTCTCACGCAGTTGTAATCATCAACACTTGCTGTGTCCTTAGAGGCACAAGCCTAAGTCTAAACCCACTGTCACCTCGATCTAGACCTCTTCCGTCTAGGCTCATTCCTAGGGAAGCCAAGGGGGGTACACCCTACTGAACTATGTTAAGTTTTGATTAATGATCTAGGAGTTAATTTGTTTTTTTATTAGGGAGACCCAACCCAATGACAAGCGAACAATGCAAATGCAATTTTGAATGACAGGCAAACCATTTTTTTACAATACAATAAAATAAACCAGTGACTAAAATATACCCAAAGTTTGCTTATTGAGATAGTGAGATAGTGAAATGACTATTAGCTTTAGACAATTGTTTCCAAATCAAGGAATGCTTACAACCAAAAAAAAAAAAAGGAATCTCTAATACATGTAAATATTCACAATGAAAGAAAGTGCTTGAAAGAAAGTAACTCAGAACATGAGATTGCTTGGAAAGTAAAATCACATGGAAAGTAAATTGCTCAAAATGTAAA
Organism: Picea sitchensis; assembly: GCA_010110895.2. Taxonomy (NCBI): domain Eukaryota; kingdom Viridiplantae; phylum Streptophyta; class Pinopsida; order Pinales; family Pinaceae; genus Picea; species Picea sitchensis. Next base: position 65,140 of record SNQJ01S0038679.1, read on the forward strand.
ATTACACAACTTGAAAAAGTGAGATTGCGTTGAAAGTAGATAGCTAAACCTGAAGTGCAATGTTGTGACTGTAGTTGGTTGATTTTAATAAATTTTAAGCCTCTCTTGAATTAGAGGGATTAGAGTGTGAAAGATACAAGCCTAGACTATGTGTCTACCCCAAATTGTTATCCCCTCAACCAAAAGGAATTGTTGGGTGCTCAAGAAGAAGGACAAACAAGGTCCTTCCCTAGCTCCACAAGTCAAATCCGGAATGCTTGGGCGCTCAAGCAAGGAGGACACGTAGTGCCACGAATCCGTCCCCGAATTCAACCCCTTGTAGCCTCCCAAGTCACCCTTTTTGGTGGTGGAAACAATAACAATTGGATGCCTAATTAAACTACCCTCCAATCCTTTGTCTTTTCTTAGTTACG
>SNQJ01S0038679.1:65602-89597 GCA_010110895.2 Picea sitchensis
TTATTACATTGTTGGTGACGAGTCACGAGAGCCTGATTTTGATGACTTATTCAGGAAGTCGTGTTGTTGGATACAAGCAAGTCTTGACTTCTGATTTCGAGATGAAGGATCTGGGTATGATGCACTACTTCTTGCGACAAGAAGTATGACAGAGGACCAATGAGACTTTTCCTAAGTCAAGGAAAATATACAGTGGGGATATTAAAGAAGTTCAGTATGAAAGAATGCAAATCCATGACTACACCGATGGTGATGGATTTGACAAAAAATAAACGATGATGATTCAGACGACTTTGATCCACATATGTATCAACGGCTGATTGGATCATTGATGTATCTGGTTAACAACAGACCTGATATATGCTATGCAGCGTATGTGCTTAGTCAATCCATGGGTCAGCCGAGACAGACTCACTGGATAGCAGTAAAGCATGTATTGAGATATATATGCGACACAGTTGGATATGGCCTGAGATATGCCTCCAATGTGAACTTGAGTTTGCAGGGATATGCCGATACAAATTGAGCAAAGAGTACAGTGGACCAGAAGAACACATCTGATTGTTGTTTTATCTTGGAGTTTGCCATGGTTTCCTAGTGCAGCAGGAAACAAAGCTTTGTGGCCTTGAGCACCGCAGAAGCAGAGTATATAGCATTGAGTGTGGCAGTCCGCGAAGCAGTGTGGCTTCACAAGCTTCTAACAGATTTATTTGATCATGAGATGGATCCTATTATTATTTGTGATAACCAAAGTTGTGTGAAGCTCTCTGAGAACCCTCTGTTTCATGATAGATCAAAACACATTGAGATAAAATATCATTATATCAGAGACATGTTGCAAGGAAAGCAGTACACATGCAGTACCTTCCTACACATGAGCAGATTGCAGATATCTTCACCAAACTGGCTTCGTGAAGATTACCTTCCTAGCTGAGAGGTAGTGTTGATGATTACAGCCAAGACGAAGTTCGAGTACTTCCATGAGAGACTTGGCCTGGTGGAGAATGCCTCCCTAGCTGAGAGGGAGTGTTGATGATTACAGTTGCGTGAGACATCCTCCAGGACACAGACTGAGTGAGTCAACCTGAGAGAAAGCCCATGAGTTGGGTGTGCCCATGAGATGGGTGTGTGGTTCCTCTCTGAGACGAAGATGGAATGTTGTGTGCCCCTGAGAAGGGAAGGAGCCCATGTGATGGGTTTACTATTCTCCTCTATGCAGAGAGTTGAGATGATACTCCAGATGATTCTCCTGTGTAACGCAGTGAGAAAGAAGATCTGTTGAGTTCGTGCATGTGGTTGAGCATAGGTGAATGTGTGGAAAAGCCCATGAATTGGGTGCATCGTTCTGAGACAGAGATGAAACGATGTATTAGCCTCCTTTGAGCAGAGAGTTGAGATGATGTGATACTCCAGATGATTCCCCTATGTAACACAGTGAGAAAGAAGATCTGTTGAGTTGGAAGTGTCTGTGGCTAAGCACAGGTGAATGTGATCCTAGTGGTTGAGCACTAGTGAGTGTGGTTCTCTTGTGAGACGCGGTGAGATAGAGATGTGGACATCCCTGTGGCTGATGAGCACAGATGGATGTACCCCTAGTGGTTGAGCACTAGTGGGTGTATGAGATCCCTTGCTATATTGTTACCATTTTCCCTAGAGTTGGAAGGGCTCTATAATGAATGTGAGCAAGTCTCCTATGCCATAGCTCACACAAGCTGGTAGTATCATGTAACAGGGCCTAGACTGGTCTAATGGTCAATCTGTATAAGTTGTTTTCTCGAACACCAATTACTTTGGCAAAATTTATATGTGAGTCCTTGTGCCATGAAAGAACTTTTCCTTCAGAAAAGGTAACCTTGTAGCCTTTTGTCTTCTAAGGCAGAAATGGAGACAAGGTTCCTCTTCATCCCAGGTACATATAGTACTTCACTTAGTTGAAGATGCATGTCAGAATCTAGTTGGAAGGTTGAAGTTCCAACCCCTTTCACATTATATCTAGCATCGTCTCCAAGGACAACATGTAGATTGGTCTCTTTCTCAACAAGATTAGTCAGGTGATCTCTAAAACCGGTCATGTGCCTGGAGGCACCACTGTCAATTAACCAAATATCATCATTAGTAGGAACCATACCTTAGAGTGCTGAAATGAATAAAAAGGCTTCTTTGATGTCTTCATCTCTCTAAAGTCTTGGCTTCCAGGAACTGTATTTGCTTGATCCATCAAGCTTATCTTCCATCATAGTTTTGTTCATCATATTTTAGATTCTTCACAAACCCTTGCCAACTGGGCTAGAAAACCTAACGGCTAGGCTAGGTTAGCAACCTTAGGTTTTATTGGGCTTATGATTGCCAGCAATAAGCCTTGAAAGTCGGAAGAACACTGGTGAGTTGAAAAGCTCCTTCAATGAGCTGCAAAAACCCTAAATCTGAAATTTCTGCAGAAAATTGTGAAACCCTAGAAACCCTAGGGCCAAAATTCTAAAATGCTCGGAAATGCAATCTAAAGCTTGTTGGAGGTGCGTTGAGGGAGGTCGTACACTCCCATACAATTTTTAACCCCAACGTCCAAGTTTAAGGTGCTGAAATACTTCAGAAAAGGAAGGTCGTACGGATTTTCTGGAAACCCTAAGAGGGTCGTACGATTCTGTGGAAGTGAGAGGATGACTGGTAGATGCTTGTGCAATGGGTTCTTCAAGACCTAAGCTCTGAAACCATGTTGAATTTTCACTATGCTAGGCTCAAGCATGAGATTTAATTCATTTTTAGCATTTACTTGAACCATAGACAAATGCAGCTACACCATTAACAATTGTTGCAATAACCAAGATCACAAGAAGAAATACCATGCACAAGAACACAAGAAATTTCTGGGAAACCCTTCTCAACAAGGGAAGAAAACCTAGCAATCCTTTGCTATATTTTCAAGAGAAAGACCTCCCACACCATAGACCTAGCACACAAAAGGGTGCTCTCAAAAACCAAGAATACTAGCGCCCAAGAGAGGTGCGCACTTCAGCCCTAGAATTTGTACTTGCTGAAATTTCCAAAATCACATGTGTGTTGTGTTTCCTCAGTGGGAAAATCACCTTTATTTATACTAGACTGGACACATCAAAAGTGGTGTCTATTGGCACAACAGGGTCGACCTCAATAACTCAAAATATAATTAATAATTATCTTTTACATTAATTATCTTTCACTTTATGGTGGGGCCGACCTGTACCCTTTACATCACAATTAGGGTTACAGGTAAATCTAACTCTTAGACAATATAGCAAGGGATCTCACACACCCACTAGTGCTCAGCCACTAAGGGTACGTCCACCTGTGCTCAGCCACAGGAACGTCCAACTCAACAGATCTCTATCTCACTGAGGAGAATCATCTGGACACACACTCACTAGTGCTCAGCCACTGGGGTCACATCCACCTGTGCTCAGCCACAGGGACGTCTTACTCAACAAATCTCTATCTCACTGAGTCTCACAGGAGAATCATCTGGAGTACCACATCGTCTCAACTCTCTACACAAAGGAGAACAATACACCCATCACATGGGCACCTTCACCCCTCTCAGGGGTACATATCGTTTCATCTCAAACGACACACCCATCTCATGGGCATCCCCCCCACACAGGGGCACACAACGTTCCATCTCAGTCTCGGAGAGGAATGACACACCCATCTCATGGGCACACCCAACTCATGGGCTCTCTCACAGGCCGACTCACTCAGTCTATGTCCTGGAGGATGTCTCACGCAGCTGTAATCATCAACACTGAGATGCACCTCTCTCCTCAATGACAAGTCAAAATCTACATAATGATGAATTAGGTCGCTTTACCTTCTCTTATAGCTGCCTGAAACCCTAATTCTTTGTTGACTCTAATTTTAGCTCATATGTTATATTTTTAGCTCAAGTTGGCTTAAAAGCGCCTTTTGCCACTTTTAGCTCAATATCACTTTCAAATTATAACACCCTTGGCTGAAATGACCTCTAATAACCCTATTTACCCCTTTATGGCCCTGGCTATAGTCTAACATGGTTGTTTAGACCATTAAGCCTCCTCTCTGGAGCTCCTATTTGGAAAGGGACATTACACTCATCCTCATTCTCTAGTTCCACGACATCTTCTCCCACCTAGTTCTCTTTGCCTTTAAGATTTTTCTCCTCTTCTACATTAGATATCCTTGTTTTCAATTCTACCTACATTGAGCAAAATATTATTGCATGCTAGAATAAGTTAGATCTTTACTTCGCTTATAAAAAGCTTCATTTACAAGTAGATCTAGCTTGCTTGATTTAATTTTTAGCTAGTTTTTTCAAAGTAAATTTTTAAGGCTAAAAGATAGATCAAGTCTTAAGTGCTTCAAATATAAATTTGGCAAACTTAGTGGCATTGTACTTGCTGTTTTAGGACAGCAAGCAATATCACTAAGAAGGCTCACCATTTACTTGCTTTCTTAGTCTTTAGTTTGCTAACCAATCATAGGTTTTACTTGGGATTTTTTTTGTATAATTCTAACACCTTTTTGCATGCACTTCTAAAGTGTTTTGTAGCATTTTGGCACATTTAACTTGCTGTTTTTTGCAGATTTGCGGACAGCCAAGAGGAATTGCTGCCGAAATTTGGTGGATTCGGAACATCCGGGACCCAAAACCACTTTCTTCCTTTCACAACAAAATCTTGAAACTTGTAAAGCTTGTTGATCCTCTGTATAAAGGATCGCAAACATTCCCCAAAAAGAGATTGTAATAAATTAATAAAATCAGTGGGCTACTCAGCACCAAGTATTCAATCCCCCCTAGGGGATCAGTGTCCTTGTGTGATTGCCTCATTTATCTTCTTTCATTTCTTTTGATTTTTTTTAATTTAAAAAGATAAAATAAACCATAAAATCAATCACAAGACCACAAAACATTAGAGTAGTTTCATTTCTTAGATTAAAGTAGATTAGATTTCGTTTCTGCAATTTCAAAGTTAGCAAATAAACCATCCCTTCAGCTTCCCCTGGTATTGCTCTGTCCCCTCCTTTGCAAGCTTTTGCTTGATCTGAGGTGTGGAGTACATCAGAACAGGGACTAGTCAGTGTGTATTTAGTTTTAATAGGACAATCCAATAGTAGTTATTTCTAAATTGGGATCCTACAAACAAACTTGTGTGTGAAGTGAGACGGGAACTTTGAGATCTAGGTTCTCCCCGTGTTGGACCTCCAGCATTGTTCTTTGTACCCAATTAAGGGATAACTTCTAGAGGGCCAAACTTTAGATTAGATTTATTTATTTGCAATCACTTGCACATACTTTGCACTTACAAGTGGACTTGTACTATCAAGTCACTTCACAATAAACCCACAAACTAAACAACTCACCTTAATAATAAAACTATCAAGAGCTTCGCAACATATCTTCATTTCAGCAGCATTACTTACATCTTACAACAACCTTTACATTATTGGCACTAGTCTTTATATTGCTTATCATTTATCTTTCAAGCATTTGTATTTGCTTTCAATATTGTATCTTTTACATGCTTTATATCGTTATCATAAGCAAATTCTATTTTGTGTCATGTCATATATGTTGCTAGAATAGATTTACTTGTACTTTGCTCTTGCTTTGAATAAACTCCTAGATTTATTTTTCGTACTTAGCTTACCGAGCCTTGGTTTTTTTTTAGGGACTACCCCCCTTGGCTTCGCTAGGAGTTGGCCTAGATGGAGTCATAAATCAAGTGATAGCACCTCGACTCGAGACTTGCCCCCAAGGACACACCCAGTGGATTGAAGATTTCTTCCACGTGACCCGAGGTGTGTATAAGGTGGCAACAGATAGTATTAGCCATGGAAGGATGTTAAAAATGCCTTTCTAAATAGAGATTTAGAAGAGAAAGTAGCAACCCCAAGGCTTTGTGCAAGAGGGAAAGCGTACCTAATGTGTAAGTTAAAAGAGGCAAATGGGTCAAGAGGGTTCTCAATTACATGATCCTTCAACAAACTCAAGCAACACCTTTGTATTCTGACAAATAGAGAAATGCTTGGTGTAAAAGAAAAAAATGGTCAATAAATGGGGTGTTAGAAGATATAAGGCCATTTCTTAGTTGAGTGCCCTACTCTACTAAAATTAGTAGGGTCAACATAAGAAGTGTAGGACATGAGACTGTCTTGAATTAAGGATATTGTCCTTGATACTTTGTTTATAAAGCTTGGCATGTAAGCCCCCTGAGCTTGGTGGAGGAACAGAAGGTGGCATAAAGTCAATGCTTTCAAAAAATACAAGCAAACTTATGTTTATAGATGACTCGGTCATAAACCCATCCTTAATGATCATCTAAATAAGCTATGGAGATTAAAGTCCAAACAAGAAACCTACTGGTTTCAATTGCACGGTGTATGGACATTGGAAACTACACATATATCCCAAAAGGGATTTTTTTGCATGGTCTCTTACTTTAACAAATAGAGAAGTGCTTGGTGTAAAAGAAAATAAAATGGTAATTAAATGAAGGTGTTAAAGATATAAGGCCCATTTTTAGTTGGGTGCCTTCCTTTACAAAATTAGAAGTAGGACCAAAATAAGAAGTGTATGATGTGATACTTGATTAGATCAAGGAAATTATTCTTGATGTTTTGTTTATAAAGATTGGCTTGCATGCCCCTCAAGCTTGGTGGAAGGACTAGAGATAGAATAAAGCCAAGGCTTTCAAAAAATACAAGCCCAGTAATGGTTATAGATGCATATGTCCTAAACCGGTCCTTAATGATCATCTAAATAAGCAATGGAGGTTAGAGTTGAAACAAGAAACCTAGTTGTTGTGGTTGTGCAATGCATGGAAACTACTCATAGAGCCCAAAATTGGTTTTTTTGCATAGTCTCTTATTTTGTGTAGTTTGGCTCTTGGAAATAGACAAGCTCAGTTGGGTATCCCTCAACCTAAATGTCCTCTATGTGGTAGTTCTGAAAATCCTAGACATTTGTTTCAAAATTGTGCATCTGCTACGTACACCCGAGAATGGGTCACTAGTCACTATGGAAAGCTCCTCACCATGGCTAGCTCCTCCAAATAAGAATTATCTATTCGAGCATCCATTATTTTAGATCCCTGTGTTTGTCTGCATTTCCTAGTGTTTTACAAGTGTGGAGAAGTTTAAGCAAATTTCTCTTCACATTCCTCTCTATGTGTGGGAGTCCTTTAGAGTTTGCACAACCCCTCACTTTGTGAGAGAGTTGTTTGCAATCAATCATCTATTATCTTATTATTTCATTTTGAAATCCCTCTTTTATATTATTGAACTAGTTTATTTGCTCACTATTTATTGCTTACAGATCTGGCTATTGCATGAATCTAGTTCTTAATACAAGTGGTATTTGAGACACATTTCGACAAGTTTCATTGTGCAAAAACACCAAATCTGAATTATAGTTTGGGATGAGAATTTTGTCTTGTATGTGAAATTTTTATTGCAATTCAAAGACAAAATTATTGCCCCAACAATACCCTTAACTAAAATTTTGGAATTTTCCATGTTAAAAAGGACTTTTTGTTCATAAATTATCTAATATCCATCTTTTCCCTCAACCTTCTCGACTAATCTACACATTGTTTCATCCTAAAACTGATAGCCCTAATGTATCCTCTACACACTGACACCTCATGCCCATGTTCATGTCCATGAGCACAAGTTGTGAGTCTCTCTGTTGTTTGCATTTTCTTTAATAGCTCTCATATTTCACCTATAATGCATCGTCCATGCATCTATGACATGCTCTATTGCAAATCCGTGCACATTAAGTCCATGACTTGCGTCTGGATGCTTACTCGTTCTCTCTCCCAACATCCAAGAACTAAAACCTTCTCAAACCATGCCCTACCTGTTCACATCTGCCAGACCTTCAAATGCACAAGCAATCTCCACAGCTCATGCCCTTCTCTACATCTTTCCCTCTTACCCGTCCTTGTTCTATTTTGCTCCATATGCACAACTTCTAAAACCAATCCTAACTCTGTGCCATTTCACGCCCTTCTAAATCACGAAATCTACCTGTGTTCTTTGAACCTCTGCTTCCCTTCCCTATCCCACAGTGATTCATGTTTAAAATGTGTGCATCGACCACACCTTGGACAAGACCAAATCCCTCAAAGCCTTGTGTCAATGCCAAATTTTCTAAACAATGCACCCTTAATCTAGCACAAAGTCTATAAATCTCAAGAAATCTAGCAAAAAACTTCAGGCTGAAATTCCAATCTATGAAATTTTGTGTGGTCCCAACAAATTTGAAACTATTGAAATTTTTATTTTTAGGATAAAGAAATTATATAAGTTCAAACTTGAAGCAAATAATGTTGTTGGAAACGTGAAATTCTTGTTTGACAGAAGGGGATAGGTACAACCTTACAACATACCTTCCGGACATAACCAGTGGAAGGAAAAATTGCTTGAAATGGCAAGTCAGCTCAAGCTCCTTCCCCACCAACCTAGAGATCACTCCTCAAGAGCCTCAAAAAGTTCACAAGTTAATTGTATAAGGTATGTCAATCACCTTCGCAAACAATGTTGGAAACAATGTGACCTACAATGAATGCTTAAGCACTCCAGAAATTATGAGACATAATGATAGCGAAGTCTCACTTTTGGTGGCTCCCCACCTTAGCGAAATCATTTGAATCATTGTACAGCCTGAGTGGGCCTAATGGTTAAGAACATGTGTTTCCTCCTAAGAGGTCACATGTTCAAATCCAGAGGGGGGTAGTGTATGTACTATGTATACCTCCATAGACTTTACCAGTAAAATCACTAGGCGGAGGGGTCTCATACACCAATTTGGTGTCTGGCTTGTCCGTGACCTTAAAAATAGATTATTATTATTATAGTGAAGATGTGCTAGAAATATTTTGCTTAATTGTTACAACTTTTTGCGGGTTGGACTGTCAATTTTTAAGCATTCAATGCTTTCGATTTCAGATCTGAAAATTACTTCCAAGTGACCTCAAACAGTGAATTCTAGCACTGTTATCACTAAATAATTTTACATTGAAATTATGACAAAAAATTATAGCGGAAGCACAAAGATCATAAAGAAATCATCCATGCACAGGAGACACAAATTTTACTCAAAAATAATTTTCAAATTGAGGATCCCGAGGACAAAAACAGTCCTCATAGAAAAAAATTACAAACTCCACAAAATTCTGGAAAACCTTCCAACTTACAAATCTGCGTGAAACCCTACTGACGCCACAACCATACCTGGTTGATGTCACAGTTATACGGATGTGTCAGCCCTACAGCCTGCACGTGCGACTGTCCTATTGTGGCTATTGTTTGTGCGGTTCGCGCGTGTGGTATGGCCTGCAATTTATGCATCGTACAACCTGTACGGATCCCACACATGCGGCTTCTCCTCCTCTCTGTCACAGGTGTGACTCCTCCTCCTCCTTAGCTGAAAAATGAAAAAGAAAAAACAGAAACCCTAGACCAAATTTGCCAAAGTGAAGATCCTCCTTGCTGAAATTTGCCTCCTCAATCCCCTTGGCAAGAGTGCTCACTCACTCATGCCAAACACATAATGAAAAAACAATATGTGTTAGGGTGTCTCCTCACATTGCCTCTCCTTTTATAGGAGTCTAAAAGTGAGTTTAGAAGCCCCTAACCGACTTTATAAGCCCTCCACTAAACTCAACAATAAATTAGAATTGTTTATTCCTCCAATGGGTGCAAAACCCCAACAAACAACAATTACAAGCCCCAGCTCTATACAAAAGGGTTTTTACAAAGTAAAAATGCAATGCGAGTGCCAACAAAGATTCCCACATGCACGACACCAAGGCCAATGTGAGAATACCTCCCCGATGCTACAAAACATCAACACTCCCTCTTAGCAAGGGAGGTATTCTCCACCACTCCTAACTTGTCTCTGAAGTAGACAAACTTCCCCTTCACTAGGGATTTGGTGAGAATATCTGCAATCTGCTCATCTCTAAAAATGTATTGAAGCTTCACAACTCCCTTCTAAACCATGTCTCTGATGAAGTGGTATCTGATCTCAATGTGTTTCAACCTATCATGAAACATTAGATTCTCCTAGAGTTTGATACAACTCTAATTGTCGCAGTAAATCATCGTAGGCTCCAACTCCTGACCAAATAACCCTGCAAAAAGCTTGTGAAGCCAAATAGCCTCACAACTTGCCAAACTAGATGCCATATACTTTGCCTCTGTTGAACTGAGTGCCACAGAAGTTTGTTTACTATTGAACCAAGAAACCATTGTTGATCCCAAGCTGCAGCAACCACCAGAAGTGCTCTTCCTGTCAACTGCACTAACTACCCAATCTGAGTCTGAATATCCATGAAGCCTCACTCCATCAGCCCCGACATATCTCACACCAAATCCAACTGTACCCTGAAGGTACCTGAGCACATGCTTCGTTGTTGTCCAATGCACCTGCCTCGGTTCAACCATGAACTGGCTCAAGGTGTTGACAACAAAGCAAATATTTGGTCTAGTGTTGACCAGATACATCAACGAACCAATCAACTGCCTATACATTATGGGATCCACCAAATCTGAATTTGAAGCCCCCAACTTCTTCAGATTGGTGATCATAGGCGTAGTCATGGACTTACAATCCATCATCTTGAACCTCCTCAGTATCTCAACTGCATACTTCCCCTATCCGAGGAAGATCTCGCTCGGTTGCTGCCACACCTCCAATCCCAAGAAGTAATGAATCAATCCAATATCTTTCATCTCGAACTCCGAAGCCAAATCTCTCTTGCACCTGGCAATGAGCCTCTCTGCTCCCGTGAGGAACAGAGCATCAACATACAACACCAATATAAGAGGATCCTCACCAACTTGTATGAGATATAGGTTGGGATTTGCTTCACTCTTGGTGAAACCCATGCTCTACAAATACCCATCGATCCTCGAGTACCATGCCCTGGGTACCTGCTTGAGTCCGTACAAAGCTTTCTTCAATCTGCAAACATGGGACTCCTTCCCATGTACCTCAAAGCCCTGAGGTTGCTCTATGTACACCTCCTCCTCAATCACACCATTGAGGAATGTTGTCTTCACATCCATCTAATGTATCCTCCACCCCATAATCGAAGCGAGAGAAATAACAGTCCTCATAGAAGTATATCTGTGGACTGGAGCAAAAGTCTCCTCATAGTCCACTCCCTCTCTTTGGGAGAACCCTCTCACCACGAACCTTGCCTTGTACTTCTTGATGCTACCATCTGCAACATGCTTGATCTTATAGATCCACTTGGAAGTCACCATAGACTTCCCCTTTGGTCTCAGAACTATGTCCCACACATCATTCTTCATGATGGACTGATACTCCTCCATCATGGCATCTCTCCAAACTTGTTGGCTAGCTGAGATCCACTTGGAAGTCACCATAGACTTCCCCTATGGTCTTGGAACTATGTCCCACACATCATTCTTCATGATGGACTGATACTCCTCCATCATGGCATCTCTCCATACCTGTTGGCTTGCTGCCTCCTCAAAACTGGAAGGCTCATAATCAATGATGCTAATCATAAGCGCCACATAGCTCGAAAACCTCTGCAGAGGCCTGCTCTCCCTAAAAGTGCCCCTGGGTGTCGCATGCTTCTCTGCATCTCTCAAAGTATCCTGAAGCCATCTAGGCCTTGTGTCCTCGTCACTAGGAGGGTCCACTGGATCCACTAACTCCTTTGACTCCTCCTTGTGGTCTGAAGGTTGAACCCCTATACTGGATGGCCTTTACTCTCCTCAACCTTCAGAGCCTCCTGCTCCTCACCATCTCTCTCTGTTGTGGTCTCTCGAGACCTCCTGAAAACCAGCTCCTCCTCAAACTTGACATCCCGACTAACCTCAATTTGACGATGTCTAAGAATGTAGATCTGATATGCCTTTGAAGTCTTGATGTATCCCACAAACACGCCCTTCCTCCCAGAAGGTTCTAACTTCATCCTCTTCTCCTTAGGAACATGGATGTAAACTGGACAACCAAAGATCCTCAAATGCCCTATCTTTGGTCTCACTCCTATGAATGCCTCCTCGGGAGTCTTGTCCTCCAAGATCCAATGAGGACTCATGTTCTGAACATAGACTGTCGTGTTACACGCCTCTGCCAAAAGCAACATAGGTAGAACTTGGTCATGCAACATTGCCTTGGCAACCTCAACTATGGTCGGATTCTTCCTTTCCGCAACCCCATTCTGTTGTGGGTTGTAAGGCACTCTCAGTTCCCTCTTGATCCCTGCCTCCTTGCAAAAATCCCTGAAGTCGTTGGAGGTACACTCGCCCTCGTTATCTGACATCAAGACCTTGATATTCTTCCCTGTCTGATTGTCCACCTGAGCCTTGAACTTCAGGAATCAACCGAAGACCTCATCCTTGGTCTTCATGAAGAAGATCCATGTCCTCCTGGAACAACCATCAATGAAGGTCACATAGTACAAGTAACCACTCGAAGATGGAACTAACATCGATCCACACACATCTTAATGTACTAGATCCAAGATCCCCTTGGACCTACTATCACTGCTCGAAAAAGTGTCCTTGGCATTCTTGCCAAGTGCACAACCCCTGCATACACCCTGGTGCTCTGCTCCAAACTCTACTCCAAACTCTAGAAGACCTGTAACCGTCCTCCTTAACACTGGCAAAGCCCTGTAATGCAAGTGTCCCAATCTCCTATGCCAAAGATCGCATGAACTATCATTGTCATGTACCAAGGCCTAGGTTAGTTGTCCTGTCAACCTATAAAGACCTCCATCACGAACACCAATGACCCCTATTGAGTCAATGCTCGATCCTCTCGGCGATGCAAGAACCTGTCCGCCTAAGAATACCACTACATACCCTCTATCCTCCATAGCTGAGATAGAAAGTAGGTTCTTCTTCAACCCCGACACATACAACACATCACTCATCCTGAGAGGCTTCCCACACTCCAGCTGAAACAAAGTTGTCCCAACTCCCTTGACTACATACTTGGCATTATCACCAAGCTCCACCTGCAATCCTGAGTCCTCCTCTGACAAAATGGTGAGTGACTTCCGTGATCCTGTCATATGACGAGAAGCTCCACTATACACCAACCAAGTCCCACTACTGGAAACTGTACAAGAAAGGGCGGAGACCAATAAGAACTCCCTCTAAAGCTTGTCTGCAACCTCATCCACCTCGGTTGATGATGCATGTTGCTTCCCTTTCCCTTTCTTTCGTTGTGGACATTGTGAAGCATAGTGGCCTTACTTATGATAAGCAAAGCACTTGACCTTGCTAAGGTCCTTCTTCTTCCCCTGCCCTGGAGATGCCTCTTCCCCTATGGAACCTTTTCCTTTGCCCTTCCTAGCATAAGCAGCTAAGGGATGGTTCTCATCATCACTACCTCTCTGCTTGTTCTTGGACTCTATCTGAGCCTCCTCCTAGATGCAATCAATCCACGGTCTGTCAAATGCTGGTAACTTCTCTCGTGCACAAATCCCCTGTACAAATGGTTCCCAAGACCCGAGAAAACCATTCAATGCCACATTCACCAACTCTGTGTCATCAACTGCCTCACCAATGGCTACAAGCTGATCACGAATCTGAGAGATCTTCATGAGGTATCTAGCAACTGTATCTGATTTGGACATATCAATTGATTGGAGCTTATGCCTCAAAATCAACTCCCAGTTTGTATTCCTGCTTTGGTACAAGCCCACCAAAGAATCATACATCTCCTTGGTTGTCTTCTTCTCGAAAATATGAGGAATCAAGTGATACTTCACATAACCCAACAACACCCGCTTGGCCTTCACTTCCTTCTTCTTATGAGCTGCCAATTCCTATGCATCGTTAGGATCTGGAATCTCCTTCTCAATGTAATCTTTGAGATCATTCTCTTCCAAGAGCAAAAGATTCCTATCCTTCAAGGCCCGGAAATTTGTGGCACCCTCCAACCTGTCCTCAACTCTAAGAGTGCCCACCATCATGTCCAATCTTGAACAAGAACACAAATTTGCAGCAACCTGTGTCTCAAGAAGATGACCTTATCTCTCTAAAGCCTATGCTCTGATACCATGTCAATTTTTAAGCATTCAATGCTTTCAATTTCAGATCTGAAAATTACTTCCAAGTGACCTCAAATAGTAAATTCTAGGACTGTTATCACTGAATAATTTTACACTGAAATTATGACAGAAAATTATAGCAAAAGCACAAAGATCAGAAAGAAATCATCCATGCATAGGAGACACAAACTTTACTCAAAAATAATTTTCAGATTGAGGATCCCGAGGACAAAAACAGTCCTCACGACAAAAAATTACAAACTCAGCAAAATTCTGGAAAACCTTCCAACTTACAAATCTGTCTAAAACCATGTTGACATCACATCCATACCTAGATGACGTCACGATTGTACGACTGTGTCAGCCCTGCAACGTGCATGTGCGACTGTCCTGCTGTGGCTATTGTCTGTACGGTTCACACATGTGGTACGGCCTGCAATTAATGTGTCGTACGGCTTAAACAAATCCCACACATGTAGCTTCTCCTCCTCTCTCTCACATGTGCGGCCTCACACGTGCGACTCCTCCTTGGCTGAAAAATGAGAAAGAATGAACAAAACCCTTGACCAAATTTGCCAAAGTGAAGATCCTCCTTGCTGAAATTTTCCTCCTCAATCCCCTTGGAAAGAGTGCTCACTCACTCACGCCAAAAACGTGATGAAAAAATGAGATGTGTTATGGTGTCTCCTCACATTGCCTCTCCTTTTATAGGAGTCTAAAAGTGAGTTTAGAAGCCCCTAACCCACTTTAGAAGCCCTCCACTAAACTCAACAATAAATTAGAATTCTTTATTCCTCCAATGGGTGCAAAACCCCAACAAACAACAATTCCAAGCCCCAGCTCTATACAAAAGGGTTTTTACAAAGTAAAATTGCAATGTGAGTGCCAACAAAGATTCCCACGTGCTCAACACCAAGGCCAATGTGAGAATACCTCCCCGATGCTACAAAACATCAACATGGACTACATGAATAGTCCTTTCATCGAAAGAAGGATGACCATCATAGAGAATGTTGCACTAACTAGGTCTTGCATTATGTTGAATCTCAAACATGACGAGCTAATCCTCGAAATCTTTCACATTTTCTTCTCTGTTTTTTTTCCATGAAATATACATCTCAGGGGAACCTATTGAGCATTTCCCCTCATTCCAAGGATGGTACCTAGGGTAAATTAGATTCTGCAAAGAATCAAGGCCTTGTCAACAATCTCATGATATTCAACAATATCGGCCGACGAAGAGCTACATGTCACCAAGTGAGATTTGAAACTAGGTGGGCAAAATAATAATTTTCCTATCAACCACTCAAGCTAAACCCGCTTGACTATTCTTCTTTGTAGTCAACAAAGCCCACCCAAAATATATGTCTACCTTAATGCAAGCTATTATAACTATCGTGTTAGAGGAATCCAAAGATACTCCCAAGCAGTTGTTAGCCATCATGGTAGCTCCCTTAAAGACGAAAAAGGTGTGTCTCCAATCATCCATGTACTTGACAAGAATGTCATGGAACAATGTGCAAGCACGCTTGAACATTATACAAACCACCTTATCACTTCAACAATGTCTATTGAACATAGTATTGATGGCAAGTCGGTAACAAAAGAAGCCTTTAGTTACAAAAGTACACAAGAAGGCATAGGGATAATCAATACGTGTAACTAATTGGTTGAAAAAAAAGATAGCAGAATAAATAAGATGCATAATCCCAATGAAGGACTTGCATTTTCTAATCAACCTAATGAGCCTGAGACACCATCTGCTGTGAATGTGAGTGTAACTGACATCACAAATGACTCCTTAAATGGCATTGTATCTCAGTTGTCTAGGACAGAACCAGCCCTCTATGTATTGTAAGAATGCATATGAAAGGTAAAGGAGCTAATTCAAAATCAGGCATGGTTGAAAAATTGAAAGGGTTGATTGGTGATGATGAAAAATGGAAGGAAAATGTTGAGTTCACACTTACCAAAAAAGAAGAATGTACACATTGATAACTCGAATTACAGCAACAGGCAAATTCAGAACATGGGTTCAAGAACAAGGCCTTGTATCTCTTACATGGTTTTGAACCCACAACAACCAAAGTTATAGCTTTTCATTAAATGTTCCACCACATCCTCACAATGAAGATAACCGTCACAAGCCAAAAACTGAAGAAAGGCAAGATAAGAAGCTATACCATTGCAAGAATGAGAATGGTAAAGCTGTAGAGGTCTTCAACATTGAAGAAGATGAAGAAATCAAAAAAGAGACCATGCCAAAAATATCACTGGGAACTATGACAGTCATGACATGAACCATGAATCCCAAGAGGTATGATGACATACTTATGTAGGATCTCACCACTAGCTAGGATAGGAAGCCCACAACTGAAAACCTTGAAGCTTAAAGGCTTAATGAAAATTTTGGACATGACCATACTTTGGATTCTGGTGGGACTCATTACTTCATTGATATCAACATCGCAAATAAGCTAAATCTCTTTGAATATCCAATGAAGGACCTTAGAGTCGAAATGGCATATGACCAAAAGATTACAAAGGTTGGCAGATGTCATAAGGTGATGATCCAAGTGAAAAATTCAAACAGCAAACAAGATTCTATGTCATGCCACTTGGTGGAATGGACATAGAATGGTTAATACTATTTTGTATTGGGTGACTATACCACCCATCTACAGAAGAAGTTCAAATAGCAAGGGCAGATGTATGAGTTGTACGGTGAACCTCCAGCCACCATAAAAACCTCTTCACAACAAAGGAAGATGAACTCCGAAGGAATGCCAAATCAATATCTTGAGAAGGAAAACTTGACACAAGGCGGCATCAACAATTCCAGAGAGCATTTAGAACAACCACAGAAGTTATGCACATCTTGAAAGAGTATCTAGTGAAAGGACAGGACCAAACTGGGCAACTCTCCGACAACCTGAGATCCAACAAAAATGCACCCACTGAAGACATCTTGTAAGAATGCACGGCCATTTGTTCACAACAGCCTCTCCAAATTATGCTTTGCAGACAAAGCTCCTTGAACGGGGAGGACTTGTAATGAACATAACTGTTCATTAATAGTAGGCTAGGGTAGTAATTATAATAAATGTATGGCCATCCCTTACGTAGGCCAATTGGCATGTGCCACAGAGAGCATAGATTAATAGCACATACTGTACTATTTTCATATCCATTCATTCATCATTTATCTACTATCTTATTATCTGATTATTTCATTCTGAAATCTCTTTTATATTCTTTAACTGGATTATTTGCCTACATATCCAGTTATTGCATGAATCTGGTTTTATTTAATACAGACACTCATACCCTGATAGCAGAAAGAGGCAACGTTGTTGTCCAGGAGAAACGATGATAACCGATTCGGGCACATTCCTACATATCAAAGAATCAGGAGACATTTCGTTGCCTATGAGATTGTACCATGACGGAATTAAATTAACGGCAATTGTTTAATGGCAGAATAGCAGCAGCGGATGGGCTTTATTTCTGTCATGGTATTGACTGTGGAAAACAATCTCATAACAAACAGAATAGTTGCAGACCTACCTAACTAAAGTCTAAAACACAAAAGTCAACAAACAGAAAAATGCCCAGAATTTGCAAGCCTGTTTTTCAGACTTAGAAGTGTATACTTCTTGAGGTTATTTTTCATAGAACAGAGGCATTAAAATTCAACAGAGTTTATTTTTGTCACATGAGATGGGTCTAGAAAAAGATTTTAAAATTGTTGAATATTGGACATATCGGTCGCATTAGAGATAAAAGTCACATGCCCTTCTAGAACAGAATCATGAGTCTTGTCCAGAATTTGTTCAGATTTATTCCAAAAGGCCTCTGATTTACAGTTTAGTTTCAAATATTATAATTTCTGTGTGTATAAAAGAGGATTACTAGTTTACCCCGTTGATTTGTGGAACAAGGAAGGAAAAGAGTGATAACGAAACCAATAAAGATTGTTTTTTTTAAATACCAAAAATCTCCACATAAAAGGGTACAGAACTGGTATGCTTAGTTTGATAGATTGTAAAGGTGAATCCAACCTTCAAAGAAGAGGGTGATGGCCATCTGATAAATGTGACAGATTGTCTAGGGTAGTCCAATGCAATATTTTGCCTTCAAAATGAGGGAGACAACAGTCTGATGATTGATCCCAATGAAGAGACACAGATCTGAAGATGAAAAAAAGTTGAAGATACAACATGTAACTAGGTGGCTGATTAGTTGATTACCAAAGTGCCTAGGCAGATGGTGGTAGATCCACATGTGGTCTTCAGATTTTGCAGTCATCTTTTACTACTTTTTTAAAATTTGAAAGTGAACTTCAGAACTTTTGTATTAATGGGGGGTTGTGGAGGTAAAATCTAAGAAATATTATTTCCATAAGAAGGATATTTATGCAACAAAATGCACCTTTTTGGCAACTCTTTGTCAGAATTGTTGATATTTTGTAGCATCGGGAGGTATTCCCGCATTGGCCTTGGGGGAATCTTTGTTGGCACTCACATTGCATTTTTCATTTTTGTGAAAACCCCTTGTATATTGAGCTAGGCCTTGGTTGGGGCTTCACACCCACATGGAGGAATAAACAATTCTAATTTAATGTTGAGTTTATAAGGGGCTCCTAAACTCACTCGTTAGACTCCTATAAAAGGAGAGGCAATGTGAGGAGACACTTATCACATCTCATTCTGACATTATGGAGTTGGCATAAGTGAGTGAGCACTTGTACCAAGGAGATTGGGAAGTAAAATTTCAGCAAGGAAATTCTTCACTTTGGCAAATCTGTCCTAGGGTTTCTGTTCTTCTTTTCTGAATTTTTCAGCCAAGAGAGAGAGGCCACAAGTGTGAGAGGAGCAGCAGAAGCAGTCTGTACAGTCCGTACAGGTGACATCAGCAGGTCGTACAGTATGTACAGGTGGTGTCAGTGTCCAAGTGACGTCAGCAGGCCATACAGTCCGTACATGTGACATCACTAGCCGTACAAGTGACATCAGCAGGTCATACAGCGGATTTGTAAGTTGGAAGGGGTTTTTCATAATTTGCTTAAAGTTGTAATTTTGCTGGGAGGACTATTTTTGTCCTCAGAAATTCTCAATCAGAAAATTTTACTGAACAGAAAATTTGTGTCTCTTGTGCATGGATGATTTCTCTCTAATCCTTATGTTTCCGCTGTAATTTTCTGTCATAATTTTAGTGTAAAGTTATTCAGTGATAACAGCCCTAATTTACTGTTTGAGGTCACTTGGAAGTAATTTTCAGATCTGAAATTGAATGTAATGAATTACCTCGAAAAATTGACATGGTGTCAGAGCATAGGCTCTCGAGAGAGAGGGAGTCATCTCTTGAGACACAGTTGCTGCAGATTTTTTTGTTCTGGGCAGGTCACAATGGTGAGCACTCTTAGACTGGAGGACAAGTTGGAGGGGGGCACTAATTTCTAGGCCTGGAAGGCTACGCTCATTTTTCTCTTGGAAGAGAATGAGCACTCTTAGAGTGGAGGACAGGTTGGAGCGGGCCACTAATTTCTGGGCCTGGAAGGCTACGCTCCTTTTGCTCTTGGAAGAGAATGATCTCAAAGAGTATGTTGAGATGGTGATTCCAAATCCAAAGGATGCACGAGAATTGGCAGTTCATAAGAAGAGGGAAGTGAAGGCCAAGCGGGTGTTGTTGGATTCTGTGAAGGATCACTTGATTCCTCATATTTCCTAGAAGAAGACAGCAAAGGATATGTATGATGCTTTGGTGGGCTTGTACCAAACAAGGAATGCAAGACGAAAGTGGATTTTGAGGCACCAGCTCCAATCTGTTGAGATGTCTGAATTAAATACAGTTGCTAGCTACCTCATGAGGATCACTCAGATTCATGATCAGCTTGTAGCCATTGGTGAGGCAGTTGGTGACATAGAGTTGGTGAATGTGGCATTGAATGGTTTTCCCGAGTCTTGGGAACCATTTGGGCAAGGGATTTGTGCACGAGAGAAGTTGCCACCATTTGACAGATTGTTGATCGATTGCATCCAGGAGGAGGCTCGGATAGAATCCAAGAATGGCAAGCAAAGAGGTATTGATGATGAGAACCTAGCCCTAGTTGCTCATGCTAGGAAGGGTAGAAGAAACGGTTCTCCAAGAAGCAAGGCATCTCCAGAACAGAGGAAGAAGAAGGACCTTAGTTGTTGATGATTACAGCTTCGTAAGACATCCTCCGGGACACGTTCTCCTCTAAGATTGAGTTGAGTCGACCTGTGAGAGAGCCCATGTGATGGGCGTGCGTCAGACTTTGGACTGAGTTGTTATGATGTGTGGTCTCCTGCCTTGTGGACTCAATTGGGTCAGGCTTGAGATGGTACTCAAGATGATTCTCATTTGGACTCAGTGAGATGGAGATCTGTTGAGTAGAACATCCATGTGGCTGAGCACAGGTGGACGTGCCCCTAGTGGCTGAGCACTAGTGGATGTGTGAGATCATTTGCTATATTTTCTGAGAGTAAGATTTACCTGTAACCCTAATTGTGATGTAAAGGGTATAGGTCGGCTCCACCATATGTGAAAGATAATTAATGTTTATTGTAATAATTAATTATTTTCTGAGTTATTGAGATCAGCTCTATTGTGCCAATAGACACCACTTTTGGTCTGTCCAGTTTAGTATAAATAAAGGTGATTTCCCCATTGAGGAAACACACAAGTAACTTGTCATTTGGAAATTTCAGCAAGTACATCTTCTAGGGCTGAAGTGCGCACCTCTCTTGGGCGCAAGTTTCAAGGTAGTAGAGCACCCTCTTGTGTGCATTAGGGTTTCATGGTTGGAGGATCTTCTCTGGAGAATATAGCAAAGGATTGTTGGGTTTTTCTCCCTTTATGAGAAGGGTTTTCCCAGGATATTTCGTGTGTTCTTGTGCATGGTTATTCTTCTTGTGATCTTGGTTATTGCAGCACTTGTAAATTGTGTCGTTGCATTTGTTCATGGTTCAAGTAAATGCTAAAATGAAATAAACCTCATGCTTGAGCCTAGCATAGTGAAAATTCAACATGGTATCAGAGCATAGGTCTTGAAGAACCCATTGCACAAGCATTAAAGCCAGCCATCCTCCTTTCTGCAATTCCGTACGACCTTTTGGGGTTTCTGAGAAAAAGGTACGACCCTACTTCTTTTTCAAGTTTTAGCACTTTATACTTGGACGTTGGGGCTAAAATTGACATAGGAGAGTACGGCCTCCTTCAGCGCACCTCCAGAGACTCTCAGAGTACAATTCCGAGAATTTTGGATTTTTGGTCCTAGGGTTTCGAAATTTTCTGTAGAAAATTCATATTTAGGGTTTCTGCAAATCATTGAAGGAGCTTTTCAACTCACCAGTGTTCTTCTGACTTTCAAGGCTTATTGTTGGCAGTCATAAGCCCAACGAAACCTAAGATTGCTAGCCTAGCCTAGCCATTAGGTTTCCTAGCCCAGTTGGTAAGGGTTTGTGAAGAATCTGAAAATATGATGAACAGAACTATGATGGAAGATAAGCTTGATGGATCAAGCAAATACAGTTCCTGGAAGACAAGACTTCAGAGAGATGAAAACATCAAAGAAGAAGCCTTCTTATTCATTTCAGCACTCTCAGGTATGGTTCCTACTGATAATGATACTTGGTTAATTGATAGTGGTGCCTCCAGGCACATGACCGGATTTAGAGATCACCTGACAGATCTTGTTGAGAAAGAGACCAATCTACATGTTGTACTTGGAGACAATGCCAAATATAATGTGAAAGGGGTTGGAACTTCTACATTCCAACTAGATTCTGACATACCTCTTCAATTAAGTGAGGTACTATATGTACCTGGGATGAAGAGGAACCTTGTCTCCATTTCTGCCATAGAAGACAAAGGCTACAAGGTTACCTTTTCTGAAGGAAAAGTTCTTGCATGGCAGAGGGACTCACATATAAATTATGCCAGAGTAATTGGTGTTCGAGAAAGCAGCTTATACAGGTTGACTATCAGACCAGTCCAGGCCCTGTTACATGATACTATCAGCTTGAGTGAGCTATGGCATAGGAGACTTGCTCCCATTCATTATAGAGCCTTTCCAACTCTAGGGAAAATGGTAACATGCCTTCCAGAGATACAGATTTAGCATAAAGGTGTTTGCAGAGGTTGTGCCCTTGGCAAGAATGTCAAGGGGTCATTCTTGAGCAATGACAACAAATCCAAGGAAATCTTGGACTTGATACATTCAGATGTGTGTGGGCCACAGACTGTTGCCTCCCTGAATGGATATTTGTACTATGTACTCTTCATAGATGATCACTCTCGGAAAACTTGGATTTATTTCCTGAAGACCGAGGATGGAGTCCTTGCAAGATTTCAAGAATTCAAAGCTCAGGTTGAGAACCTGACCGGAAGAAAGATCAAGGTACTAAGATCAAATAATGGAGGAGAATACACCTCCAAGGATTTCAGTAATTTTTGTATTGAAGCAGGGATCAAGAGGGAGTACACAGTTCCTTACAACCCTCAACAAAGTGGGGTTGCAAAGAGGAAGAACAAAACCATCAACGAGGCAACCCAAGCAATGATACATGATCAAAGTCCACCTATGATTTTGTGGGCAGAAGCATGCATGACAACAGTATATGTTCAGAACAGGAGTCCTCGCCAAAATTTGAAGAACATAACTCCCGAAGAAGCCTTCACCGGAGTGAAGCCTGAGATTGGACACTTCAGGATATTTGGGTGTCCAGTAAACTTTCATGTACCCAAAGAGAAGAGGTCCAAGCTAGACCCTTCAAGCAGAAAAGGTACATTTGTGGGATACAGTGAATCTTCGAAGGCATATCGGATCTACATCCCTGGTCAGAGACAAATTGAGGTGAGTAGAGATGTTATCTTTGAAGAAGAGATAGCCTTTCAAAGATCCAGACAATCTCAGGTAGAGATTGACAGCGAAACAGTACCTTCTCCCCCTTTCGGTAGTTCAGAGGGAGACAACCATTACTCAAGTCGATCCAATTGTTCCGATTGATCCAGTTGCTCCAGTTGATATCCCCAGAAACATTGCAGTACGCCATAAAAGGCCTGCCTCGGCTCGACAAACTTTGTAGGAGGCAGAGGGCCATGCAGCTCCTCAAGGCACATTCCGAGAGAGCAAGAGACCAAAGAGATTTTCGAGCTATTTTTTAGTCATGAGCCACATCATTGATATTGAGCCTTCTTGTCATGGAGAAGCAACAAGTCAGCAGGTATGGCAAGATGCCATGGCAGAAGAGTATCAGTCCATCTTAAAAAATGATGTGTGGGATATTGTTCTGAGACCAGAAGGGAAGTCTATAGTAACTTCCAAGTGGATCTATAAGATCAAGCATGTCGCTGATGGAAGTGTCGAGAAATACAAAGCGAGATTTGTAGCCAGAGGATTCTAACGGGTGGAGGGAATTGACTATGAGGAATGTAATGTCCCCACTTTGGGACATCATCACAATGCAGAGGTTTATGATGACCAGAGTAGCCAGATGGATGTTATAGCAAGAACAGGGGTTATTGAGAGGCATTGTGGGGTCCATATTGCATTGCTCATCATATTTCATCATTATGAGCCATTCCGCACAGGTTGGCTTTAGTTCCGTTGCATTCCGACAATTTCCATGATTTTGACTATTTTGGGCTATAAGTCAATTAAATTCACTAAAGAGGTCATTTTGGGCACATTACTTGAAGGAACCTCTCAGTGTAATAGCTCATTGGAATCGGGAGAAGCAGCACTACAGGATGGAATGGTGAGAAGTGACTTTCAATGGCCAGGGAAGCCACAAGGAGAGATAAGGAGCTTTTCAGAGGTAAAAAGGTTAATTAATTAATTAATTAAATATTAATAAAATGAAAGTCACTTTGGAGGGACAAGGTGAGCCAAAAAGTATAAAGGAAAGGCAAGG
>SNQJ01S0038679.1:93383-106003 GCA_010110895.2 Picea sitchensis
GGATTGAAATGAGACGATGTGTACCCCTGTGTGGAGTGAAGGTGCCCATGTGGTGGGTGTGCGTCAAACTCTGGACTGAGTTGTTATGACGTGTGGTCTCCTACCTTGTGGACTCAATTGAGTCAGGCTTGAGATGGTACTCCAAATGATTCTCCTGTGGACTCAGTGAGATGGAGATCTGTTGAGTAGGACGTCCCTGTGGCTGAGCACGGGTGGACATGCCCCTAGTGGCTGAGCACTAGTGGATGTGTGAGATCCCTTGTTATATTGTCTGAGAGTAAGATTTACCTGTAACCCTAATTGTGATGTAAAGCCTAAAGGGTAGAGGTTGGCTCCACCATATGTGAAAGATAATTAATGTTTATTGTAATAATTAATTATTTTCTGGGTTATTGAAGTCGGCCCTGTTGTGCCAATAGACAACAATTTTGGTCTATCCAGTCTAGTATAAATAAAGGTGATTTCCCCATTGAGGAAACACACAAGTCACTTGTCATTTGGAAATTTCAGCAAGTGCATCTTCTAGGGCTGAAGTGCGCACCTCTCTTGGGCGCAAGTTTCAAGGTACTAGAGCACCCTCTTGTGTGCATTAGGGTTTCATGGTTGGAGGATCTTTTCTTGAGAATATAGCAAAGGATTCATGGGTTTTTCTCCCTTGTTGAGAAGGGTTTTCCCAGGATATTTCTTGTGTTCTTGTGCATGGTTATTCTTCTTGTGATCTTGGTTATTGCAGCAGTTGTAAATTGTGTAGCTTCATTTGTTCATGGTTCAAGTAAATGCTAAAATGAAATAAACCTCATGCTTGAGCCTAGCATAATGAAAATTCAACATTAGCAAGGTCAAGTGTTTTGCTTGTCATACGCTAGGTCACTATGCTTCACAGTGTCCACAATGGAAGAAAGGGAAAGGTAAGCAGCAGGCATCATCAGCAGAAGTGGATGAGGTTGCAGACAAGCTCCAGAGGGAGTTCTTATTAGTCTTCGCCCTTTCTGGTACAATTTCCGATAGTGGGACTTGGTTGGTGGATAGTGGAGCCACATGTCATATGATAGGAGCACGGGAGTTATTCGAGAGCTTCAGAGTCTGACTCAGATATGTATGTGAAACTTGGTATGGGGACCAAGCATGCCGTGCAGGGATCTAGAACAATACCATTCCGGATGGAGTCAAGAGGTGTGTTGAGAGTGATGAATGTGCTATGGGTGCCAAAACTCAAGAGGAGTGGTGCTCTTAGTCTCAGCGATTGAGAAGAAGGGATTTGATGTAGTGTTCCAGGATGGACAAGCGTTGATCAAGCCCAAAGGATCTAGCTCAAACACAGCAGTTGTTCTTGGAGTTAGAGAGAGCAACTTGTATAGGCTAAAGGGCCAACCTATGCGTGCTATGGCATATAGCAAAGTGGCAGTGAACAAGGAGCAGGTAGCTCCGAAGGTTGTGCAGACTCAGAGGGAGTCAGCAGGCTCAGATGGAGAGTCAGTCATTCAGAGGGAGTCAACCTTCAGATTCAGGTGGGAGAGAGGAGTCTTCCAAGACTATCAAGAAGGTGTCATGGGTTGAGATCACCATGCAAGATGCTCAAAAGCAGGAGGCTTCTAGAAGCAGGGTGTCTTCCAAGAAGGGTCCATGTTATACAGCATGAATTGCTTATGGATCAGAGGGAGCTGCTCTGGTAGCGGATCCAGTGTGGGAGTCAGAGATACTGCCAAGTAATGGTGGATGGAATACCTCCCTCGCTAAGAGGGAGTGTTGATGTTTTGTAGCATCAAGAGGTATTCCCACATTGGCCTTAGCTATCGGGCATGTGGGAATCTTTGTTGGCACTCACATTGCATTTTTCATTTTTGTGAAAACCCCTTGTATATTGAGTTGGGGCTTCACACCCACATGGAAAAATAAACAATTCTGATTTAATGTTGAGTTTAGAAGGGGTTCCTAAACTCACGCATTAAACTCCTATAAAAGGAGAGGCAATGTGAGGAGACACTTATCACATCTCATTGTAACATTATGGAGTTGGCATAAGTGAGTGAGCACTTGTGCCAAGGAGATTGGGAGGCAAATTTCAACAAGGAAATTCTTCACTTTGGCAAATCTGTCCTAGGGTTTTTGTTCTTCTTTTCTGAATTTTTCAACCAAGAGAGAGAGGTCGCACGTGTGAGAGGAGCAGCAGAAGCAGGCCATACAATCTGTACAGGTGACATCAGCAGGTCGTACAATGTGTACAGTCCGCACAGGTGACGTCAACATCCGTGCAGGTGACATCATCAGGTTGTACAGGTGATGTCAGCAACCGTACAAGTGACATCAGTAAGTCATACAGCAGATTTGTAAGTTGGAAGGGGTTTTTCCGGAATTTGCTGAAAGTTGTAATTTTGCTGGGAGGACTGTTTTTGTCCTCAGAAATTCTCAATCAGAAAATTTTATTGAACAGAAAATTTGTGTCTCTTGTGCATGGATGATTTCTCTCTGATCCTTATGTTTCTGCTGTAATTTTTTGTCATAATTTCAGTGTAAAATTATTCAGTGATAACAGCCCTAGTTTACTGTTTGAAGTCACTTGGAAGTAATTTTCAGATCTGAAATTGAATTGAATTGCCTCGAAAAATTGACAAGAATCCAGTGTAACAAATCCTCGATTGGAAGCGCAACAAATCCTAGTGCTTCCAATCAATATGGTGCGTTTTCAGTTTTTTTGAGGTCACAAATCAACTTGGAGACCCCAAACACCCCAGGGCAGTTGAAATTTGTGAGCAGGGAATGTTTCCCATCTGGAATAGGCAATCAATTGCCAGATTCAAGTCGAAAAGACACTGGAAAGAGGTGCAACTCATTGCATTTTTATCCAGTTTCTTGTTTTCATGTTAATGGGGGATGTTGGAATGTTAACACTCCAATAATATATAAGTTAGGAATTCTAGACTGTTATATAATGGCCACTTTATATTAATGACATGTCGCAAGTTATGGTTAGGGATTAAGTTGCTAAACCACCTTAACAACTTAGCTATGGTTAGGGATTAAGTGATTAAACCACCTTAACCACTTAGCGATGCTATAAATATGTAATGTTAGACAATCTTAAGTGTGTGAAAGATACATTGTTGCAACACTAATATTAAAGTCTAATTATTTGTTTTTCTCTCTCCACAATTGTTCTATGTAAAAGGGTGCACCCTAATTTCCTACATTTGCATCACCCTTCACTAATCCGAAATTCCCATTACAAGAATGTGATGATCCAGATTTGTGCACTTTTTTCTTGATATGCAAGAGAGACCACATTCTACTTGCACTAAAGGATGTGATGAACCAGATTTGTGTATTTTTTTCTTGATGTGCAAGACAAACCACTTTATATGTGCACTAACATGGTGGCGTGAGTTTTGTTTTTTCTTACAGAGGTAAATTGAGAGGCATTACCAGTACCAAAAGCTTTGTCAATCCAGAAGCAACCTTTGGAATGCAAGTCCCAGATTTGTGTGTTAGCATCGTCCCATCACAGACATTTTCAGTGCCATGCCTTGTGAGCACTCTTTGGCTGGTGATACTCATCTATGGTGATGTCCTTAATTGCAAGCTTACATATTGATATTTAATTTATTTGTTCTTATTATACAAAAATAAAGAAACAAAACTATTATTGTCCTTTCATTGTTACAGTAGCCTCCCACACTTAGGAGCCCTGCTATCAAAAAGAAAAGGAACTAAGGTGGTCTCAATTGCCCTAGGCGGATTCCACTTACAGATATAAGAAATCCCAGTTATAATGTTTTTCCTATTATTATGTTAATAAACAGAAGCTGGCATTGCCATGCCTAAAGCTAGTCCTGAGGAACTAAATTCCGTTTGTTGTTGCTGTCATTAAGTTAAATGACAAATCCATGTAACAAGCTATGGAAATCTTGCTGAAATGTGCATTGTCGGAATAAATGCTTCATAATACCTTCTCCTTATTTGTGATTTTAGAGCATATGGAAGACTGTAATCCGGAGTTTAAAAATTAAAATCCGAAAAAAGAGTTGAAGGCAAAATTAAGAAAATAAATGTGACTTACTGAACCCCATTTGCTCTTCCATTTTGCTTGGGAAGGTGTGGTGGAGTGTATGAATGCAGCTCTGAGGCCACTCAATATGGGATTATTAATGACGGTCCTTCTCGAGCTTAAGCTTTGCATCTTCTTCCCTTTCTTCTTCCTGCTACATGCAACCAAACAACTCTCAACATCTTATTCCCGTACTCCCCGCATCGCAACCGTACATAATTTGACAATCGCGTATAGGACGATCAGACTCTTCGATTCAAAAGTCGAGTGTCGAATCTCACTGCCTCCAACTTCAGGAACGGCAAGAACATAGTCCCGTCGAGAAAATGGGAGGGGCTCCACCAGATATTTTGGTGTAGTAAGTTCATCAGCGTATATATAGCGAGGGGGAAATGAGCCTAAGTTGACTAATTTGTTAGGGCTCATAAAGACCTAGAAATGCTATTTAGATATTCGTAAAGTGTATCTTTATCGATCTATGGTCATTGTAGGAGGTGGTGGCTTC
The DNA here is from genome assembly GCA_010110895.2 of Picea sitchensis. NCBI lineage: Eukaryota > Viridiplantae > Streptophyta > Pinopsida > Pinales > Pinaceae > Picea > Picea sitchensis. The sequence goes on from SNQJ01S0038679.1 coordinate 97,931, forward strand.
AGCGCCCTAGGTTCATGTTTTGTGGTTATCATTAGTCCTTGCCATATGCATGGATTATAGAAATATTTTAATTTTGATTTATGTTATTTTAATTTAAATTTTATAGCAATATTTTAATTTTGATTTATGTTATTTTAATTTAAATTTTATAGCAATATTTTAATTTTGATTTTATGTTGTTTTAATTTAAATTTCAGTGAGTGTATAGCTTTTATTTTTATATAAATGGGAAGGTGTTTGATAACTTAAAATTGGTTTTCTTTAATTGGCTTTAGCTTCATATGTTATGTTCATGTTTTGTGGTTATTGTTAGTTATCACCATATATATGGATTATAGGAATATTTCAATTTTGATTTTATGTTATTTTAATTTTAATTTTAGTGAGTGTAGAGCTTTTTTTATGTTGTACTTTAATGGTTGGATCTATATATTCGAGTGGTTAATTCCATATAATTCGAGTGTCTTGGGGTTTTTTAGTAAGCTGAATCTATTTATGCATTCATAACTGCAATTTAAACAACAGAGATATGTGATTTCGTGCAGATTTATGTTGTAGGATTCCGGTAAACAGGGCCAAAATGTAGAACAGTTAGACAATGTCATTTCTTATATATGTGGGAAGGTGTTTGACTACTTAAGATTGGTTTACTTTCATTATCAACAATAGAGCTTAACGCATATGAAATAAGCCAATTTAATTTAAATAGATGTTAATATAAGATTTTATCCTTTTATTAATCAATGACCCTATATATTTATATAAATAATGAATACCTAAAGCAATATTTCCTCTCTCGTTGGGTGAGTATTTAAAGACACTGAAGTTTGTTAAAAACCTTATATGTATACATACAAAAGAGTTATGTACTAGAAAAAGATACCCGACAAACCATGGACTTTCACAAAGCAAGCTAGGCTTTCCAAAGCCACAAAGCTAGGTGGATTGGCTAAACTAAAATAGTAAGTGAAGTAGGACATCATGGGAGATCACAAGAAGTAGCAAAGAATGGCGTAACAAAGTTAGGTGGGTATCTGAATGAGGAGATATGTAAGTCTTAGGAGAATCTCTTTGCAGGGCACTCTCCTCAATTGGATATGTCTTTATTTGGTTGTGAACTTGTATACTAAATTTTGGTAACTAGAGGAAGAGAGACCAATAACTACCTCAAGAAAAGAGAAGAGACCAATCTCTAAAAGTCTATTTAACCCAACGACTTAATTAAGTTGTTCAAATATTAAATTTCATTAATGTTTCAACCTTAGAAATATATATAGTATGACGGGAGGTCTCAAGATCAAACTACATTGAGTCTATTGGCATTACATGTAAAATGCACGAGGTTGGTGTTGATGAAAGGAATGATAATTCTCCTTACTCATACATTTTCGAATCGCATTAGGGTAGGTGAGATAGGTGAGATTATTACCCTGGTTTATAGCCTCTCAAATCTTAATCAAACCTTAAGAAATATGTTTCTTCGATCTAACTATATTTTTATTTATATAATTTTTATGTATTTTGTTTGAGATTATACAATTTAAAAGATAAATAAAATAATGAACTTGCAAAATAAAAGAATTATAAGACAGATTTTATGTTATTTTAATTTAAATTTTAGTGTGTAGAGCTATGTTATTTTAATTTAAATTTTAGTGTGTAGAGCTTTTATTTTTATATAAATGGGAAGGTGTTTGATACTTAAAATTGGTTTTCTTTCAAATTGGTTTTCTTTCATTGGCTTTAGCCTCATAGGTTCATGTTTTGTGGTTATCGTTAGTCCTCACCATATGTATGGATTATAGTAATATTTCAATTTTGATTTTATGTTATTTTAATTTAAATTTTAGTGAGTGTAGAGTTTTTTCTTATGGTGCATTCTAATTGTTGGACTTACATATTTGAGTGGTTAATTTCATATAATGGGTTTTAAGAATCCATTTTTGCATTCAAAAATGCAATTTAAACAACAGAAAATTGTGATTTTGTGCAGATATATGTCCGACAAAAAAAGCCAAAACGTAGAACATTTAGACAACACCATTTCTTATATGTGTGGGAAGGTGTTTGACTACTTAAAATTGGTTTACTTTCATTATCGGCAATAGAGCTTAACGAATGTGAAATAAGCCAAATTAATTTAAATAGATGTTAATATAATATCTTATCCTTTTATTTATCAATGGCCCTGTTTTTTTTATAAATAATGAATACCTAAAGCAATATTTCCTCTCTCGTTGAGTGAGTGTTTAAAGACACTTAGGTTTGTTAAAAACCTTTTATGTGTACATACAAAGGAGTTATGTACTAGAAAAAGATACCTGACAAACCCTGGACTTTCATAAAGCAAGTCAAGCTTTCCAAAGCCACAAAACTAGGTGGATAGGCTAAACTAAAATAGTAAGTGGAGTAGGAGATCATGGGAGATTACAAGAAGTAGCAAAGAATGGCATAACAAAGTTAGGTGGGCATCTAAATGAGTATATATGTATGTCCTAGGAGTATCTCTTTGCAGGGCACTCTCCTCAACTGGATATGTCTTCATTTGGTTGTGAATTTATATACTAAATTTTGGTAACTAGAGTTAGAGAGACCAATAAGTGCCTCAAGAAAAGAGAAGACACCAAACTCTAAAAGTCTATTTAGCCCAACGAGTTAATTAAGTAGTTCAAATATTAAAATCCATTAATGTTTCAACCCTAAAAATATATAGTGTGTGATGAGAGGTCTTAAGATCAAGCTACATTGAGTCTATTGGCATTATGTGTAAAATGCATGAGGTTAGTGTTGATGAAAGGAATGTTAATTGTCCTCACTCATACATTTTTGAATCTCATTAGGCTAGGAGAGATAGGCGGGTTTATTACCCTGGTCTATAGCCTCTCAAATCGTAATCAGACCTCAAGAAATATGTTTCTTAGATCTAACTTTGTTTTTATTTATATAATTTTTATGTATTTTGTCGAAGATTATACAATTTAAAAGATAAATTAAAATAATGAACTTGCAAAATAAAAGAATTATAAAGAAAAATGTTGAAATATGAATAAAATGACAAATATGAAATACAGTGTTTAAACAATTTTGTAAGCAAGAAGAAATCAACAAATCCTTTTATTAATATCAATTCTAAGATACAACTGAAAATATCTCCTCAAGTCCCTGCGAGGACCTGGACCAAAGGAGTTCTTGGAAGTCCAAGATGTAATTAAGACTCATACATGGACATATAATGTCAAAAGAAAAGATCACAATGCAAGACCAGACTGAACCACTTCAAGTTGCATGTGCATCATTGTTTTGAACTCTGCAAAACTAGTATTAATTACCATTGAATGAATTCAAAACTTCTAATTAAAACCAAACAGAGCTCAAGAAAATAAATGATCTTGGAGCATATCACCAATCAATGTCTCCTAGTATTTTCTTTGCCACCTTAAAAACAACCATGTTGTCAACAGGACAATTTAGCTCTAATGAAAACTCGGAATAGAATGAAAAGAAGAGTATCTCACTTAGAACTTAGGCATACCTTATGAGAAGTTTCACTTCTCTATTTTTTTCTCCCTTCATTGATTTCCTCTCTTGCTTTTGTATCTTCCTGAAGTAGTTAGGTAGTTCAACCACCTTTTGTTTTAAGATGTAATTAACTTTTATTTAAGAGAGGACAACTTAACTTAACATAAGGGTCCAAATATGTTTTTATATTTAAATTATTAATAGGTGGGGTCCCACTAGGTTCTCGTCTCTTATTTCTTATAATTTCCCTTGTAACTCCAAAAATAACTTGAATATAAATATATTTTCAGCAACAAAAAAATAAATCAAGAGAAGACATTAATCCAAATAATTTCATGTCAACAAACATTTATACCTCTCATATATCAAAATAATATGATATTTAAAGTTTTCAAAAATAAATATCATATGTCTATTGTCTGTCCCAAAATAAAGTATCATATGTTCAGAATGAAACACTGTCACATCACAAATTAAAAAAGAACTTTCTCTTTCTTTCCTTCCTTCAGATACATCTGGTCTAATATTTAGTACTTCCTCGAGAAAATCCTTTTTCTTTTCATACTTACTTACTTCTGGATGCATGTCACTGAAGGCAATTTCTCTTTTACCACTTTCTTCTTTCGTTAATTGTTGTTTTGAGTGTACAGAGGATGACTAGGATGCATTGGTGCTAGGGGTATTAATAGGTTTCTTTACTTTATCCATTTTAATTTCATGAGAGTGCACTCTATGTTCCTTGGGAGGAGAACGGGATATGGAAGCAGCTGATGTAACAAATGGTGTTGTGTGAAGAGGTAGAGGGGGATTGATGGGCCATTGTGCAATACTGGAAGGATGATTCATTGGGTTTTCGTCCCAACCATCATTCATAGGTTGAATAAGAGGCTCGAGAAAGTCCATGATACTGGGGTGTGGTTACAAAGGTGCACTAGGTGGAGCTGGAGGTTGAGGTAAAGCAAGTTGTCCACCAAGGTTTAGGTAACCAGTTTGCACCAGTTGGTTAAACTCATCTGAATATGCATCAAAATGGATAGAAAATCTCATCCTCTTGTGGCTCTCTTGTTGTCAAAATACATTTGGCATTCTGCCTCTTCTTCCTATGTTTCCTATGTTACCTCCTTTGTTACTCCCTCTGCTAAAGAAGCTAATCTATTGTCATTTTCCATTTCAATTAGTTAATAGGAAATCCTTTAAGTATAATGAAACACAAAGCAAATAAATATTTATAGAAATATTTGTTAAATATGACTTAGTAAGGCTCTGTTTACAACATGGCAGATCAAGTATTCAGGGAATGCATGAAAGGGGAATAATGTAAAAGAGGGGAAGAAAACCAAAATACATTCAACACCAATAATTATCTCTTCAAAATTTCTCTAGCCAATCCAAAGCTTCAATCTTATATATGCTTCTTCAATACATCTTTTCTTAAACATGAACAGGGATTAATGAAAGAAAATGAAAAATAAGACAGTTTCTTTGTCTTTAATACATTTATATCAGCTCTATACTTTAATAAGACCTTCTATTATTAAATAACAGAGGAAGTATACTTATAAAAAGTGATAAATAATAAAAGAATAATGTATAACAGTTCATGTGAAAATCATTTAGGACTTGAACTTCGGCCATTACTTCCAATGTATGTCCATAATAACCCAAAAATGTCAACCAACAACTTATAGAAACTGGCATTGAATATTCGAAAGACCACAATCATTCTATATAATATCCACAATAGCACTTGTAAAACCCTTGCAATATATAGCTGCAAAATAAATGAACCAAACCCATTTGCCACGACAACTCCCACATTATCCTTTTGAAATGGCATATCAACCGAGCAACAATTGCAATTCATGGCTTATTGTATTTATAACTTTTACCAACACCTAAAATATCAAAAGCTCATGTGGCACCCAACACAAAATTTTAAACAAACATTTAGCCTTTTGATAGAGTGGAACGGATCATAGAGACTCCATGTGGATAAGAGATTGTGGATAGCTCTAAAATAACCCATGTAGGTATCATTTATAGTTTTCCATGTTATGGATCATTCCAACAATGAACCAAGTATCAGCTGGAAATGAGGGTAAACAATAGTCTTGGCTTAGAAAACCTGACCTTTTAATTAAGCCAAATAATGCCAAACAAATGGGCGAGATTTACTTCATGAATGCCATGCAATTAATGTAAATGAAGCCACCAAAACAAGAGAGGATGCCATTATTTTAGACTACAAAAAAAAAATTGCTCTTCCAGTAGAGGCGAAATATTAGGCCTAAACGGTAACTAAAGATGAGCAGAGATACGAGCATTTGGTGTCAATATAACTGGGCCTTCAACCTTCATGCCTTTTAAAATGATTCCATATCAAATCCAGGTCGCATTCATTCAAGATAAACTTATTCATCTTTCGGAATCTGGTTTAGTACTCATTTTCCATTTGACTCGTAACCAAACTATTTTGAAACAATAAAAAATAATGGAAAGTGATAAAAAGAGTGGGTGACAGCAACAAACTTCAGGAGGATACAACAAAGAAAAACCATCTTCAAATTTCATTTATGTCATCTCTTGTAACGCGAAACTCTTTATAACAGTTCTTCAACAAAATTGGATCTCTTCGATTACAAAAACTCTTTTCATAAGAGCAAAGAATAGGGGAGGAGAAAAACTACATACAAGCAACCATATGCAGAGCCAAACTAAACCATTTACTAACAAATATTCTTCAATATTATTTTAAGCTCTGTGTGGGTACATACCTTACATGAAGAACTAAATCTTTATACCAATTCGTATCCAAGCGGTTGCACCAACTTCATGGTTGCACAACGAACATGGTGTCTTCTGGAGCTGAAACAAAGCTTTCTCCACAATCCAAACCAAAACTAAAAATGATGAGAACCCTAAAGACTTCCAAGGTGGTAAAGCACGGGTTTTGTGGCATTAATTCCCATGTCATTTCCAATTCAATGCATGGACGATGTAATGGTCAACTCAAATCCCATATCCCTCCATTCTCATATCAAACAAGTATTATAAACACGCGTTACGAACCATAAGGTATCAACCCCAAACAATGCATATGTGTGTGTGTGTGTTGATCCGTTACTATCAAAAGAATAATCAAATCTCCATCGTAAAGAATGGCATACCACATATCAACCTTTCGCACTAAAGTATTTACACATATATGCTTTTAATACATCAAGGAGAAATAAACATATCAAAGCCAAACCAACAAACGATATATGCTATGTTTGAAAAACTCGTGTATAGTAAACATTTTGCCTTTAAAAATTTCAAAGTGTTCCTTCTATGTGAAAGTTTTAATGCCTCTAGGAGATGCAATATGTCAAGCCAAAGCATATATGCTTTCTATGCTAAACATTATGTTTTGTAATGTTATACTTCAAACATGATCCCAAATATAAATTTTCCATGCATGTGGTGAGGACATATTGTGTAGAGAACCATAACTTTATAAACATTAAGACAATATTGATCACTTAACTTTTTGATACCATGCTCGAGGTGGTAATCCAAACTGAAACCAACATATGTTATAACCATACCATATCGTTATGTTGAGAAAATAAATGCCATACGAGACAATATAACATCAGTGCTCTATTGACTCAGAATCTCGTCACCTATTATAAAAGCTTGCACATGATTGCGAGGCCTATCTATATATTTATGATACAATATTAATAGGTGGGGTCCCCTAGAAGAAAGCACATAAATGGTTATTTTCAAGTATTTTCCTCGACACACTACACATTTGCATATCGATGTTATTATGATGAAGTCTTGAAAGTTATGACGTGTGTGATTCTTGGTGTGATTAAATGATGTCATGGGTTGATGCACTTCAGTTTGATGCATGTCAATGGTAGTTGCTTCTCTTCATTCGTCAACTTTTTTGACATGGTACTTATGAAATATGAAACCTATATGCTCTGCACTATTCCTATGATTGCACATGCAACACAAGTCATTTTTTGTGTTCATAAACTCAAGACATATAAACTATAAGTTTGGCATACACATGCAATAAAGACAAGTTATGATGGGTGAAAGCATGGTTTTATAAACAACATATATATGGGAGGTTTCTCATGCATATACAAAGATCTTGTTATGAAGTTTTAATGTATCATATCGATGGATTCACTTTACAAAGCTCACATTGGTTTCATATTGAAATAAGGTTGTGTGGCAGCGTAGTCCCTACCAACGAGGTTAGAAAACAAATTGTGGAAAATGTGGTCGAATTGTAAATGAAACGAAGTGTTTGGTGCAAAATGTATATCACGGAAATGTTGTGTGCAACATGTATATCATGGAAGACGGGGCAAAAGTAAAAGAGGGTTGGCAGACAGAGCACCATCTATTTTTTGAAAGTATATAGCAAACCTATTTTTTTTGAAAGTATATAAGAAAGTAAAAAAATTGTTTACAGTGCAAGAATAAATTTGGAAATTCAAATGCATTTTCCATATCGATTGGTGAAAGATAAAAATATACGATGACATAAAA
>SNQJ01S0038679.1:106013-119232 GCA_010110895.2 Picea sitchensis
TTCTCTATTGGAAGCTTGTGAGAACTATCAATTTTAGAGTGAGGAGGGTCATTATCTCCTCCTCCGTTTGAAGAACTCTGGGTTTCTTTGTTGCTATGATGGGTCATTAGAGCGATGCTCCGAGATGTAGTACTTTTTGGAGTGGTATTTGCGGATTGAACACTCTTGTCACTGGGGCATTTCCCCTGTTGTGTGTACAATTTAGTGCAGCTTTGCACTATCTGTACCTTGTCGGCATCAGAGGCAGGACCGTTGTCGCCACTGTCTCTGTTTTTGGGCAGGTGTTTATTTACAAAATAATCATCGAGGCCAAGTGTTTGTAAATGTTGTCTAAAAATATCACAGGGGTCGAATCCTCTTATGTCTTTAGCATATCTCAGGTTGGAGATGCTAGAATGTGCTGCGAAATCGTTAATTTTGTTGACGTTTTTCAACATGAACTCCCCTATTTTCCAAGGCAGAGGAATGAACTGTTTTTTTTTATTCCTTTGGAACAGATGGAACCAGTAGTTGTATTGATGTGCTACTTCTGCAACAAACATTTTTTCCGTAATGTGACATGGAAGGAGAGCAGGTTGTTCCATGGAGCAAAAAATTCTTATGATAGTGTAATTATCCAAATGTTCGAGTGTCCCCTTCTTGTCCAAAAAACTAGTTGCATGTTCAGATATACGGGGAGCATCTTCTCCTAACAACAAAACTTTGAAAACAGACAAGAAGCGATTAAAAACCTCATAAAAATAGTGGGAAGCCTTGTGCTTCCACAAGGCCTGGTACCAGAACGTTACTGGGTGGAATTCACAGTTGACATTCTTGGACAGAGATAGTTGCAGAAACCGACAGGAATGTGCTATTGCAAAAACTAAATAGGATGACATATAAAATTTATTTTCTCTTTTGTAGCTTGACAATTGGGAAGAGATTTCATGGGAAATTAACCTGCCCCAATAAAAAATGGCTTGTTCATTGACTGTGAAATACAAAATATAAAGAGCCATGCAGGAAACAGTAGTTGTGGACTCATGTCCCGTTATTCTTGTAAACAGCCAGGCAATTTCGCAAAATGGATTTCTAAATGAACTAACCTGCATGCTTGTAATATCTTCAGGAACTATATTCAGGTTTTCCAAAAAAAGGGGCAAGAGGTCCAATCCGTTATTATGCTTTGCTAGGAACTGTTTGCAATCTTCTCCTCTGAACCTCAATGTTGGCTCCAGGAATTTTAGCATCTGGCGGAAGACCTGAGGTGACAAAGAAACAAAAGAGCGGTCCTGTAGTGGAATAATTATTTTCTCTACAATAAATTTATCGGTGCACCAAGAGACCAGGTCCTTACAGTCAAAAACCTCAGGGACACAACCTGCATGAGCAATCCTGGAGGTCCAAATTACTTGGTTCTCTATGACAGAGGTTGAGTAATAAGAAAATGCCTTGGACCAGTGGAAGTTCTGGTCCTTGCGCCCGAAGATGTTCACTGTATCTCCACAGAACTGTTGTTGAGCTGATGCCATAGGTTTATGAGAAGGTTGCTTTGCTGCAGATGATGGTTTAAATGAACAATTAGAGCCGATAATGTAACTTTTTGGTAAATCTTGGTTAAATGCTTATGACTGGGAAAGCTCCTCAAGCCTTTTGTTGATTAATGACAATCTGTATTGGTGGTGCATGATGAACTATTATTAGTAAAGTTTATTTATTGCATATTTAGAAATGCGAAGGTGGCGGGTACAACGCAGAGAAATTAAGGAATGGAGGTTTCGTGAACGTGCGAAGGCCATGCCGTGTGAACGAGATTTCATGATTTTGAAGTGAACACTCGGAAGGGATAATATAATCCCCCCATAAATTTTGGTTTAATGTGCATCAATACGAGATGTCCTCGAGCCTTTCACCCATCAATGACAATCTATACAGTTTTTGCATGATGACCTGTTAGAATTAAATGCCAGTAATTCCATATTTAGAAACNTTTATTATAGACAAGTGCGAAGGTGACAGAGACGGTGGAGAGCAAGGAAAGAATGTCAATCTCTAAAAAGCAGTCGGACGGTATTCAAAAAAGGGTTACAGGGATAGTCATGACAACTAAGTGTTGCACGGTCAAATTTCATGTTTTGGAAATTTTGAGTGCAAAATGTGTGAAACGAAAGAGATCACGATGGGGCAGTTCAGCGGCCGGCTTGTATATTTGCGGAATTCTGACAAAGTGGCTAAGTATGGAATAGGGAAATTGCTAATTGCATGAGTAGAAATAAGATCTTATATATAATTGCCAGCTGCTAATTGCAAAGGGGCGCGAGCACAAGAAACAACAACTACGAACTGAATATTTCTTCAACCCACCAAACCAACGATTTGCCAAAGAAATTTGAACAAATGGCGAAGTATGGAAAGCGAACGGACGAGCTTCAAAATCGGGTGACAATAGTTCCACTAAATATGCGAGAACCCGACGGTTAAATTGTATTTCTCGGAAGTTTTCAGTGCAAAAATGTGCACCATGGAAGATGGCATGATAGGTGGACCATAATACGGAAGAGGGTATGATCTAAGAACGGTTGCAAATTTGTATATCGTGGAAGTGATGGTACTGTTCGCAGGCCATGGAACAACAAAAGTCTAATGTAGAGACTGCCTAGCAAGAATTCGCGGTTGGAGAAGTTTATGGGTATGGAATGGGGAAGCGTCCGGTCAGTGCCGCGATAAAAGAGCACGAGTGCAGCTGTGAACCCGCAAGACCACCCACGCGCTGAGCAATATTGACCTGACCAACGTGCAAGTTCGTCTGTCAATTTTTATATCGCGAAACTCTGGGTTCCAGTTGTGGGATAGGGAACAATAGAGGGTCAATTTAAAGAAAGGGGAAGCGGTCGTTGGAAATGCGTGAATCCGCGAAGCTGCGGATCAAGGAATTTTCGGGAGAAAAATGATTAAGTAACCAGGAAGAGAAACTAGATGGAATAAAAGAGTGGGAAAATAGAAAGGCGGAAGGCAGTTTTCGTAAGCGCGAATTGGTTTCAAAGAAGCCCCATTGTTGCAAAACCATGATGTTCTACTAATTGTCAGCAAATGCGTTGTTGAAGATTAGATTTTATTGCAACCTGTGTGTGTAACTATGTTCTTGATACATTCTTCCATGACTGCAACATATTAGCTTAACTACTAAACTTCATTTTCTACTAATTGTCAGCAAATGCTTTGTTCAAGATTAGATTTTATTGGAACGTGTGAGTGTAACTACGTTCTTCATACACTCTTCCATGAGTGCAACATATTAATTCAAGTATTAAACTTCTTGCATTATGGGTTGTTAGCATTAAAACTTAATAATTGCATGTCTAGAAACAAGAATAATGATTTTGCTGCAACATTGTACATATTTGTTGCTATGTTTTATCTGCATTACGAATAGAATTGAACATTGGTTTGAAATTATGTAATCCATTTTTTGTTTGCATAAAAACCTGGTGGATTCACATAGTACATTGGCATATAATTGTTAGATGTTCCATCGTATAAAATATAAGTTAAGTAAACACAATATCGAAGAACTACGAGAGCACCGAACCATGTCAATTAGAACATGTGTTAAACCCAGAAAAGAGGCAACAATGAAGAGTCGAAGGCAAATATTTTTTAATAGCAAATGCATTTTAAAAAATAAGAAAAACACCGAGTATTGTAATTCTATCCTTAGAAATTGGACCCAGTTCTTAGAGCCAAAACATTGAAGGTATCTGCGACAAACACAAGAGAGGGATCCGTAGTATGCAAGATCTTTGCAGTTTTCTCCTCGATGAATCATCCTGTGTTGAAATTGATATTTTTCACAAGCTTCCCCTGAGGAAGAAGATGAAAATGGTTGCAAGGCAAGTGGAATAACCCTTAGCTGAAACCGCCTCTGCATAGTCCAAAAACATTCAGTAGCATAGCTTGCACGTGCAATTCCAGAGGCCCAAATTAGTCCATTCTGGGTAGAAGGAGATGACTAGTAGGAAAATGCCTTGCAGCAACGAGAGTTTTGGACCTGATTCTCGAAGATGTTAATCAATAATTTTTTGGCTTGAAATATATCTTTGGGAGCATCAACATATCATTGCTTTACAGTGAAACTCTTCTGCCCAGAACGGACTAATTTGGAACTCTGGAATTCCTACTTTCGCGCTGCAAAGTGGTTGTTGCGTTCACTGTCGGTTTCTTTTCTGAAACTCCTTTTGGTGTTGTCATCACCGCCATGACCGAGCCGGGAAGTTCCGTTCATTATGGTTGATTTCAATTTGGATGCAGGAGTGGGAAGATTCTTTGCATTGCCATCATCCATTGTTGTATCACCGTCCATCAGATCATCTTCTTCCGACTCGAAATTCATGGCATCAACTTCTGCGACAACCATGAATGCAATTCGATAGGTTCTCTGAGTAGCCAGGGTTGCCATGGAATTTTTTGGCTTGAAATATATCTCTCGGTGTACCAAAGGACCATCTCCTTGTTTGCTCCTGCGCGGAGGGATATGAATAGTACGAATATGCCCTGGAATAGTGGAACCTCTGGCCATTATGCCCCAATGTGTTTATTGTGTGTGGAGAGAACTGCTGCCAAAAGTTATTAAGAATTTTCTCTTGCTCGAGACGATGTTTGAAATGAAAATTGGGGAGGCATAATATAACCCTCTGCAAATTATGTTTTAATGTGTATCAATGGAATATGTCCTCGAGCCTTTCGTTGATCAATGACATTTTCCAGGGTTCATGTGGAATGAGTTGTCACCATCACAGCTCACTAATTGCACAATTAGAAAAAAGTGCGAAGGTGGCGGTGATGGAGAAAAGAGATTAAGAATTAGAAATTTCTTAGAAGGACCAACCCGTCCGCGCAGAAAAAAAGAAGAAGATTGCATCGCCTTTCAAATGAATACTTGGAAAGGATAACATACTTGTGCACAAATCTTAGTTTAATTCGTAGTAATGACAAATCTTCTCCGGATTTTTGGACATTAATGACAATCTTAACGGTTCCTGCAGGATGGCTACTAGCATTAAAGCTTAATTATTGCATATCTGGAAACAAGTACGAAGGCAGCGGTGATGGCGAAACCGATTCCAAGAAATACCAAAGTATGGAAAGCGGTCAGGCGGGTTACAAAAGAAAAATGACAGAAGATATATCCAGGAGACGTGAAGGGTCGATGGTCATATTGCATCTCAGTGACATATATTGGCCATCAATTTGTATGTCATGGAATTTGTAAATTGACAAGCGGACCTATGGGCTGGCTGGATCAACATTTCACTTTCATTGTTCTGTGTCCTCCAAATAGCACTTGGAGTTCCGCGATATACAGATTGACAAATGGAATCGAGGGCTGACGGGTTCAAGATTGCCATTGTTTATGGATGGCAATCGCTATCAACTATCTAACATATCTAAAAACATTATTTTCAATACTAAATTATTAATATTACATATTGATCTTGCAGAATTTTATTAGACGAGAAAGTTTGTACAATCTGGTCGGGCAAGTTATTTAAAATTTTTGCGACAAATGAACAATACATAGTAGACATGTACTTTTATAATGTATGGACATGAGATTTTATAGAACATATGCGGATCCCTCATTCCATACTTAAGGCACTTTTTTTATTGCGGGTTCTCGGCCTGGCAGGCTGAAAATTGAGCCTCTATTGTTCTGTGTCCTACAAATAGCACCCACACTTCCGTGATATACAAATAGATAGGCAGATTTGCGGGTTGGTTGGTTGAACGTTGCACTTTTATTGACCCATAGCGATTCCATATTTAGCCAGTTTTTTGGATCGGGGGCTCTCAAGCTGGTGGGCAAAAAATTGGGCCTCTATTGTTCCGTGCTCTACAAATAGCACCCACAATTCCACGATATACAAATTCAGAAATGGACTTGCAGTAAATTATTACTATTAAATATTAATATTGCATAATTTAATTAGACAAGAAAGTTTGTACAATCTGGTTGACCGAGTAAAAGTATTCCGACAAACGAGCAATACATAGTAAACATGTACTTTTTTAAAGTATGGACATGAGATTTTATAGAACATATGTGAATCCCTCATTCCATACTTGGGCAGTTTTTGGATCACGGGTTCGCGGGCTAAAAATTGAGTATCTATTGTTTCGTGTCCTACAAATAGCACCTACACTTCCGCGATATACAAATTGACAGGCAGACATGCAAAGATGACTCTCTATATAAAGTATGGACATGAGATTTTATAGAGCATATGCGGATCCCTCAGGCACTTTTTGGATCACGGGTTCGCGGCTTGGTGGGCTGAAAATAGAGTCTCTATTGTTTTGTTTCCTACAAATAGCACCCAGACTTCCGCGATATACAAATTGACAGGAGGACCTACGGGTTGCTTGGCTGAACATTGCATTTTTATTGTTCTAGAACATATGTGGATCCCTCATTCCATACTTGGGCACTTTTTGGATCTTGGGTTCGCGGCTTGGCGGGCTAAAAATTGAGTATCTATTGTTCTGTGTCCTACAAATAGCACCTAGACTTCCGCGATATACAAATTGACAGGTGGACTTGTGGACATGAGTCTCTATACGAAGTATGGACATGAGTCTCTATATGAAGTATGGACATGAGATTTTACAGAGCATATGTAGATCCCTCATTCCATACTTAGGCACTTTTTGGATCGCGGGTTCGCGGCTTGGCGGAATGAAAATAGAGTCTTTATTGTTCTATGTCCTACAAATACCACCCAGACTTCCGCGATATACAAATTGACAGGAGGACTTGCGGGCTGCTTCACTGAACATTGAATTTTTATTGTTTCGTAGCGATCCCGTATTAATTCCATATTTAGCCATTTTTTTTGATCGGGGGCTCTCGGGCTCACTGGTTGAACATTGCACTTTCATTGTTCTGTGTCCTCCAAATAGCACTCGGACTTTCGTGATATGCACATTCACAGATGGACTCGAGGGCTGGCGGGTTCAAATTTTCCATTGTTTAGGGATGACAATCCCTATCAACTATCCAACATATAAAAAAACATTATTTTCAATACTAAATTATTAATATTATATATTGATATTGCAGAATTTAAGCAGAGGACAAAGTTTGTCCATTTTGGTGGACTGACTAATATAATTTTTTTTAGACAAACGAGCAATACATAGTAAACATGTACTTTTATAAAGTATGGACATGAGATTTTATACAACATATGTGCATTCCTTATTCTATACTTAGGCACTTTTTGGATCGTGGGTTCGCGGCCTGGCGGGCTAAAAATTGAGATTTTATTATTCCGTGCCCTACAAATAGCAGCCAGATTTCCGCGATATACAAATTGACAGGCGAACTCGGGCTGGTTGGCTGAACATTGCACTTTTATTGTCCCGTAGCGATCCCGTATGAATTCCATATTTAGCCATTTTTTTTAATCGGGGGCTCGAGGGCTGGCGGGATGAAAATTGGGCCTCTATTGTTCTGCGTTGTACAAATACCACTCACAATTCCGCAATATACAAATTGACAAGCGGACTTGCGAGCTGGCTGGCTCAACATTGCAGTTTCATTATTCTGTGTCCTCCAAATAGTACTCAGAGTTCCGCAATATATAGATTGACAGATGGACTTGAGGGCTGGCAGGTTCAAGTTTGCCATTGTTTACAGATGCTAATCCCTCTTAACTATATAACATATATAAATACATTATTTTCAATACTAAATTATTAATATTAATCTTTGATATTGCAGAATTTAATTAGACGAGAAAGTTTGTACATTCTGGTCGGGCGACTGATATAAAAGTTTTTCGAAAAACGACGAATACATAGTAAACATGTACTTTTAGAAAGTATGGATGATATTTTATAGAGCATATGTGGATCCCTCGTTCCATACTTGGGCACTTTTTGGATCTCGGGTTCTTAGCATGTCGGGCTGAAATTTGAGCCTCTTTTGTTCCGTGTTCTGCAAATATCACCCAGACTTCCACGATATACAAATTGACAGGTGGACTCCACGTCTGGCGGGTTCAAAATTGCAATTGTTTAGGGATGCTCATCCTATCTAGCTTTATCTAAAAACATTATTTTCAAATACTAAATTATTAATATTAACTATTGATATTGTACAAGTGAATTACATTAAATTATTAAAGGATGTTAAATCGCTTATTGTAATAAAAATGAAGCAAACAAAAGAAAGTGTTTTTTAAATTCTATCACCGCAAGCATAACAAGGACCAATTTGAATTTGAAGGCCCTCTTGTTCATATGATAGCACAATTGAACTCCGCACAGTATATATTTGTTGATTTCAAATTATTCTAGGATATTAATTTTGCCAAGTTCATCGAATAACCAAATTTGCCAAAACAACGACTAATTTGAATTTTAAGAGCCTCTTGTTGCTATGATAGGACAGTTGCACTTCACACACTATATATTCGTTGATTTCAAATTATTTCAGAACAATAATTTGACCAAGTTCGTCGATCAAGGAAATCTGCTAAAGCAAGCCACATAGTACATTTGCATCACAATGCCATAGAAATTATCAGGCGGATCTGGGGGCCAACTAGCTAAAAAATTCAATTATATTGTTTTGTCTCCTCCAAGGAACAGTTGGAGTTCCAGGGTATACAAATTTATAGACAAAGCAGATAACCAAGAACCAACCATACTTTAAACAGGTCGTAAGCAAGTTCCTAGAAGGTTCCATAGAGCAGAACCCATCGACCTTTGCACCAAACAATTTGATATACAAATAAAAGACGTCGCCGCATTCATTTTCTCTTGCATCTGGTATACGTTCCCAGTAGAAAATAACCGGGAACATGCAATATATGGGGATTACAGAGATATGGGCCAAGTCCAACGAACATTCATCTGGATGTTGAACAAATGTTATAGAGACAGATGAGGTATTTTTGTTTCCTGCCAAAGTTTGATATATATATATTTTTCCCCTTCTTCAACTAATATGCAAAATTGCATTGTCCTCATTCAAGGTGAATTTGCTGTGTATGCGAAGTTGCCGCAGCATGTAGACATTGCTTGCCTTTTTTTGTAGATATGTTTCATACGACAACTTTGCCAACTCAAGAAGCACATTTTGTAACAGAGGCTGCCTAACCGTACAATGCACGGTTGTGTTGCCCACAGTTCGGATAACAACATTCACGCAATGTCCATATATATATGGACATTTTTCACCGCATCACAAACAATCAATCGTATCATCACTTATCAAAGCGGAGGCAGAAGCAATGGAGTTGCATCTTGCACATACAGGCTTAAAGGGGGTCGAGTACACATTGGTTGCAACTAAAAGACCTTCAACCTGGGAATGCGAGCAAAGAGATTAATGCATTGAACAACATAATACACAACTGAACCCCCACCTCCCTTTTAAAAAAAAATAAAAAATTAAGCAGGCGCATAAATTTGTTGAAGGCTATTTCTATAAGCAAAGTGAGAATGATTTTGTGGATGTATACGCACAATAGTTGTAGAGCTAGCTAGTTTCTTCAGATCCTCTACTATATCTGCTCACAAATTTGTTACAAACGTTGCATGGGTTGTCCGAAAGATACTTTCTCTAGCATCCCTCTTCTTTGCTATATTTTTGAACAACATAAGTGGAATTTTCCCTCTATGCAATTGTTATTCCATTGACGAAAACAAATCTGAATACGTATCGAACAATTGTAGCTGCAACATGGAACAATGCAATATTTGTGTAACTTATACGACATACATGCACATGCGAAAGTAAAAGACAAAATTGAATACGAAAAGCGCTACCATTGCCTTGTCGTTGTCAGACTCTCCATCCTTTATATGGAGAATGTGTTGCGAGCCAAATTTTCTCCCCAGTGTGACAACAGCCCCAATCGTTCCAATTGGGTAAATATCAGTGCTCTGTGCAAGCTGGCTGATAGTCAAGTCCGGGACGAAACGATATTCGGAACAAACAACGGGAATTTTTTCCACAATGTTTGTTTCAATCAACGAAATAAACCTTTCGCAATCACCACGGTCATATATTGTTTTGGGAAATATATTAAAATATGTAATGGATATCCGATTACGTGATAATATCTTTTCTGCATGTTTCTGGACAAGTTGTGGAGGAACAATCAGTGTCACTATCATCAGGCGTCCTTGTCTGTCATGTCAGCACACATAATGGATCTACTTTTGTTTGCCTTGTCCAAGTAGGTGCTATAGACAACCATTATGTCCCCGATGAACACTTGTCCAGTTTGGCAGCTGTTCAATCCCTCTATTGACAGTACTTTGGATGTCACAACTCTAGACTTGATAACATTTTTTTGAACAGGAAAACTAAAGTGAATGGTAGTGTGCTACAAGTACACGCATAGTTTTTATGAACTACGGAGCCAGAGTTTCGTAACCACACCTCTTAGTTTGCGGAACATGCAACACGTTCGGTGTCTCTCTTGTACTTGTTGATACTTCTCACGAGCCGCAGACCATGTATTGAAGATGACATCAACATATCCACCATGCCATAGATGAATATATAGCCCAAAAAATTTGTTTAGTAAACATAGTAAGAGCAGAGCGTATGCATCTTTACCTTTGGCCTTGTCGGTCTGCCGATGTCTCGGATGACTGACTGCTCATGCCCGTGTCACTAGTCCAAATTTTTCTGATGCAAGCATGTGCATATGAACATCAGGACTAAACAAGCATATGCATTGTATATGGTCCATCGAAAGGACTAAATAACCGTAAAACTGTATGCATCTGAATTTTTTAACTGGAGAAATGTTTAATAGTAAATAGGGTGTGAGCGCGGGGCACCATGGCCAATCTGTAAATCGCGGACCCCCAGAAGCTAGGGGAGCAATCTTCAACCTGCCAGCCTGGCACCCGCAATCGAGAAAGTGGGTAACTATGGAAGAAGGTAGAAGCACGACCACATATGTGAATCCGTTAGTCCACCAACCGACGCATGAAGGAATTTTCAGAAAGCACACTAGGCAGATGAATTAGAAAACAAAAGGGATAATAGAAAATGGAAAAAGTAGAAATAGGGAGCGCAGAAAGGCCCATGACTGAAAAGTAATCATTTTCAAGTCTAATATTATATGCCGCCACCCAGTTTGTATATTTAATTTACCAGCACACTTGGTATACCTTTTAGAAGATTGCACCACAAAACCCTTTGTTGTTGCACAAAACGATTCATCTCCCTATCCAAGCAACCTGTTTTTTCCAAGGCAACAACGTCGAATATGCAATGGACATGAAGGGAAGTTAGTATGAAGACAAACATCTAAAAGAAAGAGAAATAGGTCTATTTACCCGCCAGAGAGTCACTCATCCTATCCATCCATTCTGTTTGTTTAATTGCAACAATGCAGCGCAAACACAACGGACATGAACCAACTTAGTATGCAGGAAGGAATGCATGTAAGTAAGATAACTTACCATGTAGGAAGACACACAACTAGTTTAACACATATATAAACCATAAATGAAATACAAAACAATGAAATATGAAACAACAATACAAGCATGCACCTTTCTATATCCTCTTCAGCCGATGCAGTCAAGACTCCCTCGTTTTCTCCATCTACTCTGTTTGTTTGAATGTGGGAATGCACAAAATTCAATGAAGATCAATGGAAGCTGGTATTCACCGGAGAACAAGCAATATGTACACACAATAAAATTGATTGAACGAACAGTCTAGAAAGGCAGAAACATGAACCTTTGCGCTTCTCCCTCCATAGTTGTAAATGCATAGATTTTTTTTCCCTGGCCAAAATATATTACAAGGCACAAAATATCACGCAATTACATCGCCACAGCTAAATGATTTCTGGTTTTCCTTGGCAATTTATCCAGATATGCCCTTTAACCATGTTCTTTATCCTCTACACAGACGGTTGTGCCCACGATACAAGTTCTCAGTTTTCCATGGCAAACCACCCATACATGCTTCTAGAAATCAAAATATAATCTTGCATAATCTTTGTGGCACATATCGTATCTCAAGCACAACAAAAATTCTATCGTGCACACACCAGTCTATGTAGAGGAGAAAGAACATGTAATGTCATATCCGCACATCTGACCATACATGGTTTATAAATGTAGCTTGCATACATATGCTTTATTCCAACAAAAAAACAATGGATATTGTAACTTCACATGTAATCCTCCAACAATTTTGCATGCAATTATTTTCTTTCATGGCAGGACTGGAGCACCAAAAAAATCTCACAGAATAACAGATATCGACCTTGACAGACATGGCAAATAACACAATTTCATGTCGACTCGTGGGTGCAGGGGTTGAACACCGTAAAGCGCCCCAAAAAAACAATAATAATCCAAAAAAAAAGAAAATCTCCAACCACCGCCACTGCACCCCAACCCTGCAAGGCTAAATCAAACAAAAGAAAACAACAAGGACCAAAGAATCCATAAAGCACGAATAGGACGAACTGCACCCCCAGGGCCCCAAAGTGCAAACCCCAGCCAAACAAACAGAACCAACAACCCACGAACCAATGAACTAGCAAGAACCACCGAGCCAGTGAACAACATGTGTATCTCCAACGATTATGAAACCACAACACAAGCACAAAAAGAACCAGAAACATACAAGGAACATGCGACTACAAATAAGCAAACATTCTTACTTGCAAACTGCAAACACTGAACAACAAACAAGGAATACAAAATGAAACTATGGCATCGAAACTTACTCTGAAACGATGAAATGCAGAAGCGCAGGTCGAATTACGAGTGAAACAACAACAAGCAACAATCGACAAACTAGAGAAGAAGAAGCACTCATCGAACCAGTAAACAATGTATGTAGCTTCAACGATTACGAGGATGAAACATACAATGGCAGCAACTGACAAACCAACGAAGAAGAAGCACTCACTGAACCAACAAACAATGTATGTAGCTTCAATGGAAGAACAAGGATGAAACATACAATGTTTGTCGAACTGGCGGTGGACAAACAACACTGTGCAAATTCACTGTAACTCTATAGAAAATTTCAAGGAAAAATGTACTTCGAGAAGTGTATTTACATAAACATTTAAGATTGTCAGGTTGTCTAAGGACCTTGTGGTATGCAAACATTTAATCTGTTAGGGGTGTTGGAGGACGTCGCGTCATGTAAACATTTACGTTGTCAGGCCTATTGAGGCATCTC
>SNQJ01S0038680.1:27303-61955 GCA_010110895.2 Picea sitchensis
ATCCAACATGTCCTTCCCTATCCATGTCTTCTGGGGAGGTTTTGACACCTAACCCTTTTGTGGAATATATTTCTTCACTAGTGACTTCTTGGATGTTGTGGTTGCCATATCCTGAGTCTTCATGATGGAATTTTGTAGTGTGGTTGGTATAAATTCCTTTACCCAACCTCTCAAGGGTTCAACCAAGCCCTCAGTGAATAACATTGTCAGTCTCTACTAAAAAATAACAGTCACCATGACAACTATCCTATTAAATGCAATGACATATGCCTCTAGTGTGCATGTCTACCTCAACTATGCCAATTCCCTGAAATGGATCTCAAATTCCTTCCTATCAACCCTATCCATTAACCTTTGAGTGAAGTCTATATATGGTGTGATGTTGGAATTCCTAGACATTACAAGTCTGTGGTACCACCACTCATTAGCTTCTCCCTCCAAGTGTAGACTGGAAAACTTTATTTTCTCTGCCTATGTCATCAGGTTAAGTTGGAGGTAGGTTTTTGACTTGTGAGCCCATTCTTTGGTCGTGATTTGGGGAGATTTGTCAAAAGGTGTGACTATCCACTTCCTTATCTTGCGTACAAGGTCAAAATTCTAAGGGATCTAGCCCATCCTAAGATTGTTCCTCATTCTTAGGTTGCAGTAGCCAGTGTAAGACATGTTTTCCTATGCCTCCTCCTCTAGTTCCTGATGCTCCCTGAGGTAGGAGTTGACCTCACCAACCTAATCTTATTGTTCCTATGTTCCCATAGGATGCTCCTTAAGGAAGGGTGGCAACAGTGGTCTGGGTACCTTTCTGCTTCCTACCTGTAGGATGTTATGTGATGGAGTATGGGTATTGATACCCTCAACATGGTTCCCATTGACACCTCCTTGGGTTCCATTCACTTGGTTCTCGGCAAGGAATTGTGCTAGGAACTACAAGAACTGTCGTTGCTCAATGGCCATCTATTTTTGTCCCTCGACTATGGAATCCAACGGTTGTAGGGTATTTTCCTCACCATGGTCCCCCATTCCTCGTATGGCTCTGATTCTATTTGGTTTTCTTATTTTTCTCTTTCAGGTAACTCTCGAAAGGATGGTGCTCCATGTCCTTTCGTCCTAGGCATTATAGGCTGGAAAAATCACCAGCTTTGATACCATTGTAATGTTCCCAACTAGGATAGATAGGAAAAATATGTTTGTTTCTCAAGGTATTGTTTCTCTTTCAATGATTTGATCAAACACTTAGTATTAATGATAGTGGAAGTGCCTTACAAATAGTTTGCATATGTTTCCAATATAAACACCTCTCATGCACCCATTACACATAGAATAGAGAAGATAACCATGGCATATTTAATATGAGTGGAAAAACAAATTCATACAAGACAAAAATATCTACTGGTTGTAACAACAACTTCCAAACCCTCCTAACACACATATATATTGGTTGCAAAGCAACTGCATTATCTAATAACAAAGAAAAAAAATAACCCGGTGATAATGCCAAATATCCTCAAATAGTTAGGAATCATCCTCTGACTACCGACCCTCACTGATATGGTCTCGATCTACTCCTAAACACCTCTACTTTTCTGGCCTGGTCATTATAACTACAACTCTATGTCATCGGGGCCTTGTGGGATGATGATGGGAAACACACGGGGCCTCATGGAAACTCTGTGCTCAACCCACGGGGATGCATTATTTTATTGTTACTCTGAAACCCCATAGATTATATTCCCAATATCCTCCGATAAATTTAGTAAATACCCTGCGTAAGGCACTATAACTCCAAACTCTCTCTCTAGGAAGAAGCCAAGTCCCACAATGTAAATGAAGCGAAGATCCCGATTGGATCCTCCTCCTTTCCTAGCTAGGGTGGGTATTGCACCACTCAAATGGAAGGGTTTTTATAAACCATAATGAAACAATGGCTCCAAGAGCACCATACAAGAAACAATAAGATCATAAGGCCAAAAAGAGGGGTTACCTCTCTATTTATCCTTCCTTCGTCCCTTCTAGATATTTCCCTCTTTTTGACCAAATAAAACCCTCAATTAATTCTCATTTAAATATAATTATTTATTTTATTTAATGTCACTTTAGGGTTTTACACCAAATAAACCTTCTGGACTCCCTTTTTCCTTAATGAATAAATCCTACAGGTTTTTTATAGGCTATTGAGTCATCCTTCATTATGATCAATTGGAAGGGGACATTCTAGCTGACCATGACTAGCTTTCTTAGTTCATTTCATCAGCATTGTAAAGTTTAGAACTTATATCAAATGTGTCGCAATAGGAAACGATCAATGCCGATGACCAATGAACATTGGAGATCAACAAAATTGTTCAATTGTTTCCAATTTTGTGTATAGAAATGGTCAATTCTTGATACACTATTGGAGATCAATATAATTGTTTGTCGAGGGTTGGAAAAGTCATGGATTTAAATGGTTTTTTTCCTTTTCTTATAAATATTTAAGTTGCACAACCCATTTGATTCCAAAATTAAACTAGATGTGTTCTCCTATTTTATGCTTGGAACACAATCAGGTGAGAAAAAATATTCAAGAGAATGCTAAAAAAAAATATATGATCATTTTAAAACAAAATCCAAGATGGAGATGAAAGAAAAGTGGTACCCTGAAATTTCATGAATTTTGAGGGTGTGTTGAGTGTTGAAAAAATGGTAATTCACTTGGTGAAACCATAATCTCTATTCCTTACCTTCTATAGTGTGTAACTACTTTAGGAAGCAATATTTTAATCAAGATAACAACTCAAATTGGATCCTCCTCCTTTTCTATATAGGGTGGGTATTGCACCACTCAAATGGAAGGGTTTTGCTAAACCATAATGAAACAATGGCTCCAAGAGCACCATACAAGAAACAATCAGATCATAATTCCAAAGAGAGGGGCTACCTCTCTATTTATCCTTCCTCCGTCCCTTCTAGACATTTCCCTCTTTTTGACCAAATCAAACCCTCAATTAATTCTCATTTAAATATAATTATTTATTTTATTTAATGTCACTTTAGGGTTTCACACCAAATAAACCTTCTTGACTTCCTTTTACCTTGTTGACTAAATCCTATGGGAGTTGTATAGGCTATTGAGTCATCCTCCGTTATGATCAATTGGAAGGGGACATTCCAGATGACCATGGCTAGATTGCTTAGTTCATTTCATCAAGATTGGAAAGTTTAGGACTTATATCAAATGTTTCGCAATAGGAAACGATCAACGTTGATGACCAATGAACATTGGAGATCAACAAGATTGTTCGATTGTTTCTAATTTTGTGTATAGAAATGGCCGATCCCTGATACATTATTGGAGATGAACATAATTTTTTGTCGAGGATTGGGAAAGTCATGGATTTAAATGGTTTTTTTCCTTTTCTTCGAAATATTTAAGTCGCACAACCCATTTCATTCCAAAATTAAACCATATGTTCTCTCCTATTTTAGGCTTGGAACACAACTGGGTGAGAAAAAATATTTAAGAGAAAGTTAAAAAAAAAACTATGATCAAGTTAAAACAAAATCCAAGATGGAGATGAAAGAAAAGCGGTACCCTGAAATTTCATAAATTTTGAGGGTGTGTTGAGTGTTGAACAAATGGAAATTCACTTGGTGAAACCATAATCTCTATTCATTACCTTCTATAGTGTGTAACAACTTCAGGAAGAAATATTTTATTCAAGATAAAAACTCAAAGATTATTTATAAATCTTTATGCACATGATCTAGACAACATCCAGACTTGTTTAAATGTGGGGATTTGTCTGATTCCATGCCTCTTTACCAAAAAACCATGTTCCTTGTTCTACGAAGTAGGAACTAAGCAAAATATCGCCACTCATAGGGTACATTAAGTATTCAACCATTAAGTACATGATACCTATTTCTAGCATTTCTTTACTGTCAACGAGTGTCCATAGCCCCAACAGAGTCACCCTGATATCATAGACCTTGCTCTGTTCCCAACGAGCATCTATAGCCCTAGTGGAGATATCTGCATAACCTCCTTGATAACATCATTCTTTACTATTGCACCTTTTGTTTTACCAATTTATTTTGTGACATCGTGTAGATATACCACTACATATTTTTTTATCAATCCCTTAAAATCACATCCATGTCTCTCTAAAAAGTATCCCATGTGTTAGTTATCCCAAAAGGCATGCATTTATAGGAAAATGTACCCCATTTAGTCTGGAAAGTTGTTTTCAATCTATCTTCTTCTCAGACTAGAACTTGGTTGTATCCTGAGAATCCATATATAAGGGATAACATATCATATATGGAGACAATTTGTAGGAGTTGTTCCATAAGTGGCACATGGTAGTTATCATTTTCTTAAGCTTTCTTTAAATTCCTAAAATCCACACATAAGCATATTTCTCCCAACCTCTTGTTTATTGGTACTAGATTAGCCACTTAGGAAAGATGTCTTACCTGAAATATAATCTTAGAATCCAACACTGTTTTAACTTCCTTATTCATTAATGGCTTGAGAGATGGGTGAAATTTCCTTAGTTTTTGTTAGAAAGGTTTAACATCGGGCCTAAGAGGAATGGTGTTTTGAATGATCTTTGTGTCATATGTTTTCAAATATTGATAAGACCATGCAAAGACATATTGATATTATTTAAACAATTTTACATAGGATTTTTTTTTTTAGGAGATAATGATTTTCCAAGCTTAACATTCTTAGGATTATCAGTAGTTCCTAGATTTATGACTTTGAAAGAAAGACACGAACTTCCATTTTTTACACTCTTAGGGTTCTTGAATTTCTCTCGCAAATCGAAGAGGTTTTCAAGGTTGAATACTCCCTTAGGCATTGCATGAAGTTTAATATTTATAGAATTGTTATCCCTGTTATTGGCATGTTCATTGTCTCCTTATTCAACAAGGTTTATAGAAAGATTTTCCTCACCCTATGCAATCTTGCACAAAGGGCCTTACTCCATTTCCCTATGGAGACTTATTTTCCCTGTTTATAAAATCCAGAGCCAAAAATAATTTTTTTTCCACATGTACAGATATTGCGCACTATACAACATGCGTATAGGGAGGCTGCTCCACTACAACCCACATACATCAGGATTTGTACCAGAAAATGAAAATTAATGTCGGGTTTCCATGTCATGACAGGAGATCTATGATCCTTGGCCTTCCATATACTGGAAACATTTCGACTCGGCCCTTCAGTTCTATTTTGAAGGCTATAAATGGGCCAATTCTGAGCTATGGAAAGAGGAGAAAGAATTCAACTTTGAGAGAAAATCTACTCTGGAGAAATTATTTACTTCATATTGAGTATGCATCCCTTTGTCCTTTAAGTCTGAACACAATGTTCAGCCCCCAAGATCTTCCCTTATTGATTGAGAAACTCATTGTTTCTCTCTTATGATCTTTCCTTTGTTGGAGGATTGAAGTGGTGGAGGCCCAGCTGGAAGGAACTTAGTTTCTCGGTTCCGAACCATGCCGACACGGAAGTCTGTAACATTTTCACTTCTGTTGATCATTTATTAATAGAAATACTCTTTTCCCGTCCAATTGATATCTTGAAAATATCTTGAATTATTATTCCATGGGAGTATTTGTCAAGTTTATTAATAGATTATGCTATTGAATGTGACAACACTATATAATATCACCATATGCTTTCTTTTCTTGGTTGTTGAGGACTAGTTGAAGGTATATTTCTTTGGGTCGAGTGCTCAACGTTGGACTTCATTGAACGTCTGGACTAGGTAGGCATTTTATCTTGTCTTGATAGCATATTTATTTGTATAGCATACTTGAGAAGAGAGTTGATTTATGCATTCATTTCCATCTGTTGTGGTTTACCCTAGCCATAGAGAGATTTTCCTCGTAACAAAATTGGCATCCAAAGCTATCTTTTCAACGTGAGAATAATTAAGCTCAGGACTGACTAAGTTTCGACTAAGATAGTAGATGAAGTGCTCATGGAGATCATCATCCTATACCTAGGAGGGAACATTCCCCTGAGTTTCCATATCCCGCATGCATCTCCTTGCATTGAGGATAGGTATGTTCCACTACTAGAACTAGTTTTCCTTACTTGCAACACTCATTTCCTCCTCTGTATCATAACATTCATTTGTCTATGAAAAAACAAAAAAAGATGGGCGGGAAGGGAGTATTATCTTATGTTGTAAGTATTCGTGTCACCTTTGAACAGAGCACAATGTTATTGAGTCCATTCATCATCATAATTTTGGGATTAGCATGGCCTTAGGAAGTTGAGCTTGTTACAAAGTCTTCTCTACCGACGAGTTACTCTTCTAGTCCCTATAGATAATTTCATTGATGCCTCCTGCATATCATGGTTTCATTATTGGGTCTATTATGTCGGAGTCCTCCATATGTCTCATGTTCTTGTTCAAAGGAAGTCTATCAACCTATGTCGACCACCTCTCAGAACTCTTTACTTTGCATATCGGCCATACCCTCAATTTGTCTCGGAATCACAGTACTATAAAGTCCTATCATGCACCTACTTTCATCTTTGGTAGGTAACCTTGAACTCAATAGTAGACATTTCATCATTGCTCATTGGCTGGGTGGTTTCCTTGTGTTCGACGACCTCATTGACTGGGTGGTTTCCCTTGTGTTCGACGACAAGACATCTATTCACACATTGAGATTCGTGCATTGTCTTGAATTCCATTAGCCTTGTTAGTGGTTTCCTCTCCTTTGTCAATAGTTTTCATCATTGGATGTTATTCAAAGGGTATTTTCGTGTACCTCTTTCACTCGGAACACATGAAATATGCACAGGGTCATTGGTTCCTGAACATTTTCTAGTTAAAACCATTTTATTGCAGAAACAACTCTAATTTCTCTGAAAACAAGACCTCAGATATGCAAGACGGAAAATTCCCAAAATAAGAATCATAGGAGTAGATTCCTAACATAGGAAACTCTATTGAATAAGGTTCATTAGAGGCTTCTAAATAAATGATAGTGTGTTTCATTTTTCTTTGTCAATCCTGATCATGTTTGGTTTCGTTTTCCATGGTAACCATAAATGAGACTAGTTGGTACTAAAATATCCATGTATGTTTTGTGACCAATATCGACTTAGCAACATCCCATAGGCTTCTAGGATATCTACGAATATAAAGTCAATTACTTGGTGAATCTTTGGGTTTGAATATATTCGAATCATAACATCCTTCATTTCACCAATGACCTTAACCTTAGTTCTGTCCAATTCTACGATGTGTATATCACTTTGGCAGGGGTTTCATTTAGTTTCTTACATACAGAATAATGCATGGAATTCAATGATTCCATACAATCCACTAAATAGTTGTGTAAATTTATGTTTAATATCTCGAATATTAAAAAGAAAGGAGGAACGAAAATCTCAGATCTTTTGTCTATATATGTTTAGTTTACATTTGATTTTTTGTCTTCCTAGAAGTCATTATGTTTGTGTTTTGATGGGGTTTTATAGTGAGGCTAACTCCTTCCTTTAATGATGGAATTAATATAATTTTATACTAAGGGAGCTTACACAAGTCCATAACAAAAAAAATTGATTTCATTTTCTTCAAGTCTTGTACCACATTGTACTCTAATTTGGATGTTTCTTGTGTTGCAAAATTCAGGGTGGAGTTGAGTATGGGAGCTGGTTTGGCTAAGGGAGTTGAGCTATCTCAATTTTTAGGGGCCTGAGCTATGATAGGGTGAATTTTAGGGACATGTACCTTTCTCCTTTTTTGTACAAATAAGGTCTCATTAGACAACTCTTTTTCTTCGTTGGGATTAACACTAGGCATTGTATATTTTATATCCCATAACACCGTTGTTTTTTCTTCTAGTGGCTCATTATCTCCTTCCTTTATTGAGTTGGTGGCTGAGATATTTTCTTGTTTGGTTGAGGCACATCCATATAAAAAATGGATTTCCATCAAATTCATGGCGTTCACCCATTGAGGACAATCTTTTTTGAAGTGGTTATCTTGGTGTTAGTTGCAAAAAAAATCAAATACCACATATCCTAAGTCAATGTTTAGGTTCAATGGGGGAGGTTCTATGACCTTATAATGTGGTGGTTTCTTAAAAAGTGGCATGTAAGGCCTTTGATTATAGGTACCTTCACCTGCATTCCTTTTGATCTCTACGATTTCGTTGGACAATTTCTTGATCATACTTTGTAGGTTTTCCATATCAGCATCATACTTTTTATAATTTTGTTCATCTTGTTTACCTAGTGGTCTAGTTAACAACACCCCTCTTTTCGATGGTTTTCAAGTTTCCTTCTTTTCTAAAGAGATATATTTCTCTTTACATCCTTTCATATGAGTATCCTGATGCCATTATCTTCTCCTCCTCTTCCCTTTTGGATTTCCTTTATGTATTCAATTTGGGCCAGGTTCTTGTGAGCCACTTCTACCCATCTCAACATATCCTTATGTGCCAAAATACATAACAAAGTTTCCTCTTGGTAACTTATAGTATTGGCCATGAAAATATCCCTTCCCATCTTGTGCCTACCATACTCTTCTAAGAATTCATCCCTTAGAAGCATCACTTCTTAGGTGGTGTCTTTGTAATAATCAACTCARTGTCTAATATTTTTKAGCTCTCTCCTCATGGAAATATATTCCATCTCATMCTCTTTAGCTATGTCAATGGTGGCATGGGATATGGCCATCCATTACCACAACAACTCACTTACCATTCCCTTTTTAATGTCCAACAAAGTCTCTTTAGTGGTTATGGCCATAGTACTATCCATAGTAAGCTTCATCTTCCTACTTGTTCTCTTTACCAATAATTTTTTCTTCTGGTCATAGGCTATGGACTCAATATCTATTGCCTCATCCACTAGCTCTGGTATTTTTTTATCACCCCATGCCAACACATTTCCTATGCCTTCCAAATTATGGAAATTTCCTAGGATAGGTTCCTTTCCCTTTTCTACTATTGATTTTTGACCACTCAGTTCCTTTATCACTTGATTCAATGGTTGTTCCTTGATGGACTCTTCAGGAGAATGATATACTTTGCTAGTATGTTTTTCTCCTTCTTTCGTGGATATCTCATTTATATTCTTGGGGGCCACAGTGTCTTCTGGTGCATTTTATTTTGGCACCTATGTTGGTATTGTTTCCTTAGGAAAGGAATAAACCAGTGGGTTAGTCGTTCTTTTTTTACCTGTTGGAGGAATAATTTGTATATTTTATTCTCCCCTTTACTCATAGCCTCTCCTAACTAATTATTTTGGTTCTGGAACTTCTCACCTTCCTCTTTCTCTAAGGTCTTATATTTTGAAATCTGGTCATCACTATCACCTCCATCCTATCCTTTTTGAGCCTTCTCCTCTTTAGGTGATTGTGACCCTAGTTTTGGTTGTGTATCGAACTCCTGAGTTCAACTGGTTGTTACCATTGTCGCTTTTCGTTTGGACTCATATATGATTGGAACCTTTAGAGCATCAATATCAACATCTTCCTCATCATTCAACATTATCAAATCTATAATTTGGGGACCAAAGGTTGTTGTGTCTAGTACATCCTTCAAAGCCTCGAATTATATTATGTGTTATGGAAACCCTCCTTCTAGCTATTCTATGTTAATTTCGGGTGGAGTACTAACTTCTTCTAATGTTATTCCTCCCTGAGGAGTCTATTCATCCTCTCCCCTATTTAACTCTTCTTTAGTCTTCCTATGTTTTTCTAGCTCTTCAACTACCATGTTTTGTTCATCTTCATGAGATGCTCTTTCAGATTCTTCCTGGAATCTTTCCTCTTCATCCCTCCTTGCTTCCTCAACTTCTCTTTCCCTTTCGATTTGTGCTCGTATGCATTCCTCTCTTGATTGTTTAATAATTTCCACCTACTCATCCATATATATGGCCTTAAATAGAGTCACCGAGTAGGGATTTCATTTGGATTAATTCATCCCATTTTTTAGCATTTTCAATGAAAATATCATCTTCGAATTTATCATGGGAATATGGCTAGTAAATTATCACTTTCCTTCCATGTTTTGACACTAGTTGTTTCCGTTCATTCTTATTGTACCTTCCAATTGAGAATATGTATTCTAAGTGACTTAGACCTTAGTGTTTTTCTTGTGTATTGTATTTAACAAAATAATATCCCAATTGGAAACCATAAGGGATGAAGGCTATTTTATTGTCTTTGACCAATGAAGCATTGAATCCCTATAGAATAGTTTGATAACATATTTTCTCCAAAGATAATCGATCTCATACATCATATGACATCGGATGTGGGGCTCCCGTGGATCCAAACATTATGAAATAAGTGAATTTCTCCTCCAAGCACCGATTTCCAATTAGAGAGATTATCTTTTTTTTTTTCTTTGAAAGACGTGGGAACTCTTGTTTAAAGATGATAACACATAACCTAGCTAGGAATCCATATCATATCATGACATGGGATATATTGTTTCTATTAGCCCACATAATGTTGAAGTATACATGCATAGGGAGTTTAGATACATGCCCACTCAAGCCCATCTCTAAAAAAACATTTTTGTCACATACTATGTTTGGTTATAGTAAGCCATATAAAAGGAGGGTACATCCACATGCTTAGGGTTTTGTGCTAGATCTATTCATGTGCTTAGTTGTCTGGATAAAATATCCCCCTAGTTAAAAATGCTTCCTAATATCGCCACACTCTAAGCCATGGGCTTCCAATATTTCGACAATATAGAACAATATCTTTCCCCATACAATATGCAAATTAATTCCATTGAGTACATGTAAGGTTCTCTAAGGTTTGTTTTCGCATACCATTCTATAGTTCGGTTTCTCAATTTTCTATCTTCCCTCCACCAGGATGCTAAAAAATTTCCGGTATCATGTCTTTCATATAATTTCACTACAAAATCATTGTTTATCCTAACTTCTAGTTCCATGAGCTTATAATATTTATTCACTTCTACCAGTAGGAAAAACCCCACACATTTTCCTTGTTCATCATTGACCAACCATTTATCATTGTTTGTGTTGTTGATAATCCATTCTAAGGCCTCTACAGAAGGTAAGACAAGGGATCTAGAGGCTACCATATACAATAAGGAACGATTTATGTCCAGGAACACCTATTCATCCAAGGTCCTAATTTTTAGACTATTGTGGGGTGTGAATTCTAGGAAATCTGAAGGATTAGCCTTATTGAATAGACCATTCTAGGACGACAATTGTACCTGAAACCCAATGCTCGACCCTATGTATTTATACAACAATGGATGGTTGATAACCTTATTCTATGGAAGTTGATTTACATGCTCAAACTTGGGTGCTTACTCTATGCCTTTAATAGTGGATGGGTCAGAGGCTTCACCTATCATAATTCTCTTCCCCTTATGCATTTTTGGTGAATTCCGAGTGGTAGGTCTACATGGTGGAATTTTCTACACATAAAGAACAATGTTGAGCTCATTGATTATCTATATTATTTGAGAAATATAGAAATTATACAATCAAATCCATACATGGCTGAAAATAACAAAAATTAACTTTAACACTTACCAGTTCTGGTCACAACCCTCTATATTTAGCAATAACACAGTTCTATTATGTTGAATGTCTGTTTTAAAAATGTTCTTTTCTTCACAAATTCTCTCAAATGCTCAATGGTAAGAATGCATAAACAAAGGAAACATATGAGTTCATATACCCTCTCCCTTATCATTCAAATTTAGTGGTTAAAATCATAGGCCACATTGAGATATTTGTAGATATTTTAGCCTTGAATGCGCCACCTGCATGACACACTCGATATTAATGAATTACGTTGAACAATGACAAAACAAACCTATTTTTTTAGTTCATCTGTATTTTAAAATATCGTTACTTGGAGCACAATGGTTTCTTACATCAGGATTAGGGGATTTTAAGTCATTATTTGTTTTTTTGAATCGTGTATCATCGATCCCAATGAAATTCCATGTTAAAACCCCTTTTTTCTGTTGGTGCTTAGTATGTTTTTTCGAGTGGTGACATTTCCAACACATGGTTGTACGGTGTCATTGCACGTGATAGTCTGTCAATTGGGAGTTCTATGTCCAACGTGGCATTATTTAATTGACTCCTGTGGTGATAAAATTAGGTGTGGGAAACATTCTCTAGTTAGAACCATGTGACCTGCTAATTTTACGTTTAATATTTCGACTTCTAATATAGACCAATGGTATAAGATAGATAGTCCAAATTTAAAATCACTTTCAAAGGGATTTGTCCATCAACATGAACCTTTTTTCATGAGGATTCCTATTTTGGAAATATGAAGAGCCGACACTGATCAAGCATCGATCATTGGTTGGGAGACCTGTCTCTTCCTCTTTTGCAAACTAAAACATCTTTCACTGATGACCGATGAAATTCATTGGCATCGATAATTTTTCATCAACATTTATGTTTCCAACTCTGCCACTCGATCCTATGAACACCGACATACTCAAGGGGTCATATGAGATGATGTAGCGGATTATATGTTAGTGTTGACATGGAGAAACATGTTTGATTTGGTGACATGTCAGATGATGTGGAACTATAGAAGTCCACATGGAAAATGACCTAGTAGTATGGGGTTGGATTCTGCTAGATGACATGGACACTCATACAACCAATATTATGAGGATCTTGGCTTAGTCTACCAATGATCATGATCGATCCAATGATTGCATTGGATTAACATGGTTTTCCTGCTTATTTCATTTCATCGGTGTCGATGAGTTTAGGAATTGTATCAAATATTTCCCAACAGGCAGTGATTGGCACCGACGACCAATGAATGACGGTGATCGACGATATTATTCGACTATTTCCAATTTTTTTCACATAAATGGATGACGCCCGATACATTATTGACGATCAACAAAATTGTCCGACGGAGGTTGGGAAAGTCATGGATTTAAATGGTTTCTTTCCTTTTATTTGAAATATCTAAGACCCAAAACCCTTTTTGTTCTAAAATGAAACCATATGTATTCTTTTATTTCAAATAATCATTCAGTTTAGGCTTGGGACACAAATGGGTGAGAAAAATTATTCAAGAGAAAATTTAAAAAACAAACTGTGATCAAGAGAAATCAAAATCCAAGATGAATATGAAAGCAATGTCGTACCCCAAATTTTAGAAATTTTGAGGCTGTGTTGGGTGCTCGACAAAATAATGCTAACAACATGAAACAAATATGAAACTATTGTATTGTGAATACTCGAGGGTTATCCTCTCCACTGATGTTGAGGATGTGGCATGGATCATACTGACAGAGATTCCCAAATAGTCAAGAGAGTTATTTAGAATGTCCAGAGGAATATATAACATTTAACACACCAAGTCCCCATGGTACAGATAGAGGACTTGCCAGAGCATATGCAACGACACATCATTAGGGTGCCGAGAGATTCATTGTGACTTTTCCATCTTTTTTCCAACATAGTAGTTTGTTACCGAGACACTCATGCAGGGGTGGGGCCATCAACATAGATCTTATGTATTATGTGTACCTGTATATATAGATATAGAGACTCGGGGCCAAGATCCCGATTTTGTAACATTGACCCACATTTGTTTACTTAATGAATATTAAAGAAACATATATACATCCTTTTACCTTGGTATAACTATGTTTTCATGTGAAATTCATTTATATACATGTGTGTGTGCTTTTGATTTTAATTATGAAACAAATGACAATAAAAAATATAATTAACATATGCATCAAATACTGAATTTACACTACTACAAATGTTAACGTATGTAACATAGTCATGAAAGTGTTCCATAATATGTTCCTGAAGGAATTATTGGAGAAGCATAGGATCACGCACATATTATTCACCGTTTATCTGCGACACTACCAACTAGTAATCCATGATAAATTTTAGAGACTGGATACCATGCAAAATGTGATCCATAAGAATATTAATCACGATGCTATACTCGACCACCTTGTTGGTTGTTGGCCCTAGACAAACGCCTCCATAAGTTACCACTTGGCCCAAGGGTGAGTAAATCGCCCATGCGATGGAAGCAAGGTTATGAGTGTGATGTATGGTACCATCTATGAACCATATGAATACCGAAGACTCTAGTGACATCTTCCAACCAATTAGAAGAATCGTAAGAAAAATCAAACTTAATTAAAATGAACTAAACTAATCTTAAATACTACCAATATACAATAATTACAAAGGGGATAACGCCTAAGAATTGACACTCAAGCATATTACCTCTTGAGATAGATCCATTTTTTGGGCTCTGGAAACACATTACCTTTGTAATCCAAAACTTTGTAAGCTCATTTCTGTAGGGAACGCCTAACAATTTAAGGACCATGCCACATCAAGTTAAACTTCCCTACCCCTAAAGCATCCTTAGCTTGATCATAAACCAAAACAAGGTCTCCCTCATAAAATATCCTTGCAATGACAGACTTATCATATTGATTCTTAACACACTTTTTGTGTGTCGCATTCATTGTGGTTGCATCACGATGTTGCTCATCAATATTTTCTAGGTGAACAAGATGAACTTCCAGTTTAGTTGTTTCAGATAGAAGTTTAACAACGATCTTCAATGAAGGAATTTCACACTCAATCAACAACACTACTTCTACCCCTTGAACAAATTGGAAAGGTGAGAAGCATTTAGTAGTGATAACTAAGGTCCATGATGCGATAATGATATAAAAAGCATTAAATGACAATTTGATTTACTCTCATTGACATTCCACTAAAGGATGGTCTTAAGAGACTTGTTGACAACCTCTACTTAACTATTTTTTTGTGGATAATAAGGAGACAAATGCTCTTTCTTAAAACCTAGTTCCAATGTTAATTCCATCATCATTTGGTTCTAGAAGTGATTATCATGGTCTATGATAATGTCTCTTGGAAATCGAAACCTAGAAATGATTTTATTGAATATGAATAACACTACAGTCTCACCATCATTCACAAATTTAGACATGGCCTCCACTCACTTCATAAAGTAGTCAACGACAATGATAATATAATTATGCCCCTTAGTTAATGGTGGGTGGCATGTCATGAAATTTATCTACCACTTGGTAAAGTGATGGAAGATGATGAATGAAACAAAGACGCAAGATGCACTGACATATTTCTAGAAAATATTTAACAAGGGTAACATTGTTTGACCACCTCAACACAATCTTTAAATATAGTTTTCAAAACGTATCTGGCGTGCATGAATTTTTGGGTTCTTTCCAACCTAGAAACATCACCACCACATGATCCACTATGGAAATCATTACCAACATTATCAACTTCCTCGTGTGTTAAACAATGATAAAGAATTGGATAAACCCCACAACAATACAAAGTGTCATCGATAATGAGGTAATTATTCACATGATGGTGAATAAATGTCATTCATATCGTGAATGATTTGAAGAGAACTTCAAAATA
Source organism: Picea sitchensis (assembly GCA_010110895.2). Lineage (NCBI taxonomy): Eukaryota > Viridiplantae > Streptophyta > Pinopsida > Pinales > Pinaceae > Picea > Picea sitchensis. The sequence continues at coordinate 42,758 of SNQJ01S0038680.1, forward strand.
TGAATATATACAAGGATATCCCCATACTAATAATATATGGAAGTGATAAGGAAGATATGTTCATCCAAAAACAAGTGTGTAATAATGGTTTCCTCACCCTCCCTATGAAACTCTAACATGATCTTGGAAAATACTAGCGATTTATTTGACTTGGAAGATACAAAGTCCAAATCGAACTACTGCAATATGAAAATCCATTTTTTATATTCCCCTCCAATTATTCATTGTGATAGGACATATTGAAATGGATTAATGTCAACAATTGTAGTAGTATTATGTAGCAAAATACAATATCAAAGACTTTGAACAGAGTTCACAGTTACTAAAGAAAACTTCTCAACATGCGATTAATTAAGTTTAGGGCCAATCAAACAGTGAATGAGATGGTAAATGATGTTCTCCTGGAGCACATCATCCTCCTAAACAAAAACCATTCCAATAGTGAATTCAACTATTGCAATATACAACAAGAAATATCTATTATAGTCTAGGGGACTAAGTAAGGGGGAAGAAACAACAACGTTCTTGAGAGCGTCGAAATATCATTTTGCAAACTCATGCCAAACAAAAGCGAGTGCCCTTTTCAAAAAGTGCATGAAACCCTTGGTGATTTCGACATATTTGACAATAAATTGACAAAGGAAATTAGATTTTCCTTATAGGATTTGAAGTTGACGCATATTTTGTAGGGGAAGCAACTAAATTATTTCCTCAACCTTTAATGGATCAACCATGATCCCCTTATTGGAAACAATAAATCCCAGCAAATTCCCAAAAATTATGCAAAAGATGAACTTATTGGTATTTAATAGAAAATGATAGAACCAACATCTTTCAAAGATGAGTCAAAGATGAGACAATTGATCTTCTCTCTTGCAAGAGAAAGAAATGATATCATCACTACAAGCATCGACACTATGTCTGAGATCATTAAAAGGGAAAGAAATATCCCATTGGAACATAGCCCCAAAATTTTTAAGGCTGAAATACATCTTCTTATATGTGAATGTACCCAAAGGACATATGAACGTCCTTTTATGTTGATCCCAGGGCTAGATTTCAATGCGGTTATAGAAAAAAAATTCATCCGTAAACAAAAAGATTTCACTTCCCACACAGTCGTCGATAATATGATCAATAAATGGCATGGGGAAGTTGTATTTGCAACATGCCTTATTCATATCATGAAATTCCATACAAACATGAATGGTTCCGTTCTTTTTATCCATAGGAAAAAGGTTTTACACCCATTCGGGAAGTGGAACCAGATAGATGAAACTATCTTTGAGTAGTTTCTCTATCTCCTCCTTAATTTCTAATGTTTTTCTTTGATTCACTGATCATAACTTTTGTCGAACATGTTTCACATTTTCATACATTTTTATCTCATGTTCGATAATTTGGGGGTATATACCTCACATTTCCTCATATGGCCAAGACAAAACATCGTGAGAATCCTTAAATAGGTAGGTATATGTGCATGTCTCTTTTAGGGAATAATATGCACCGATAAATATGTTCTCCACGATGTCAAGGGTCCTGGAGATGTAAATTGTAATACTCTATGATATATTTTCCATGTTACCCTTAGCATAGACACCATACTTTGCTAAGGGGTTCACGGGGTGATCAACACCTCTAGCAAAAGTCGATCAAAATTCTCCTTTCTCCACTAAACTAAGTTTTGGGAGGAAATAAAGAAATTGATGCAAGTCCTCCCAAGGCCATTTTTCCTTGTCATTTCCTCAATAATAGTTTCGATAGAGGGAAAACAAATATCGATACAATCAAGCGAATTCAAAGAATTCAGGGCCTAGATGGGCTTTGTGAGTTGATCCACTTCCCCTTTCCAAGAAGTAGTGGGATCAGAATCTGTAATGGCTTGTTGAATAACCTGATAAGATATCTTTATTGTAGATAATAGTATATCCATCCCAACATGCACTATATCTTCTACCGAATCTCATGAAGAGGGTAACACCCAAGGATCCTCAAAATATGTCATTTGAAATGAAATTACTTGAGTTACAGGGATCGAAGAGCTTGATTGTTGGTATCAAACCAAAACAATATTAATATACAAAATTTGTGTTGAGAAGTTCAAATTTCTCATGAGAGAAGGATATATCCCAACACCAATACTCTCAGTTGTTTTCTAAGAGTTTTCAATTAACATGATTGTGGATCCTATATTTGTCACAAAGTTAGACAGATTGAATGAAATTTGATCAATCATAACAATTTCCCCTTTGTGAGGGAAGCATAAAAATAAAAATACCAATGAAACAACAATCTTCATCGCATATGTCAAAATCCTCCCTAACATCATGTTGTATTTGAGTGGAGAATTAACCACTTCCACTTTTATGAAGATGGTTTCCCCTCCCAACTAGACAAGGATGGAGGATATAAGTTCGTGCAACCTAAAAGAGTGTCCATCAAAAGAAGTTAGAAAAGTATGAGATAGAGTGATCCCGAGAGAGCCAATGTATTTCCAACAAGATAATGACACCATGCATGTTGAATCACCTTCATCGACAACAATCCTTCCAATAACGTTTTTTGAATACACGACATTGATCTAAAAGGATACATTTTATGGAATATGGGCTTAAAATATATAGTATAAAAATTTATAACTTATAATTTCGATGAATCAATGGCTCTGATTGTGGATAATAATGTGCTCCATTGCATGGGGAAACTATGGATCACCTCAAGGGCTGACATTGCACAAGGTGTTTGAGATAATTTCTCAACAATCAAATACTTGGGCACAGTTCAAGCATTAGGATTATGAAAATAAATTTTAAACAAAACTTTTGGTATGTGTGGCATTGCATACCCCCTAGGATTTTCTATATGAATATATTTCTAAGGATCAAAAGTTTCATTTACTTTAGATGGAGACTCAAGGTTACCATAATAGAAAGTCTCGGTAGACATATAAATGTCCTATCCCACCATATCGATGAACAACATAGTACCATATGGAAATGATGCACATTAGGTTTCCCCTTACAAATTTCCACTAAAATATCCTACCATCATATTTGGTCCCTAAGGGAACAATTTCTTCAACACAACAGGTTGTTGTTGTGTCAACAAGTGGTGAACCTCTTCCATTTTGGGGCATTCATGGGTAAGGTAATCTTCTTTGCAAATTTTGTATGTAAAATTCACCATCCCCTTTTCTTTTTTATCCCCTCCAATGTCAACAACATATTTATCATGTTTATTATTATCCCCCCCTCATTTCTTATCTTTACTCTTATTTTTTCCTCTGGGATGTTGGGTTCTCTTTGGATTCGTTGATTGCACAACATGTACATACAATGATTGGAAGGAGGTAATAGTCAAATTTGTATCTTAAATAACTGCAGTTGGATGAATAATCATCTTATTCATTTGTCTCGCAACAAGATCTACAGTATCTCTATTGGCAGAATCGATGATGTCGTTGACATGTGGTCAGGAATTTGATTTTGAAGGGTAATTACTTGACTATTATGTGTCCATAAATATCTCGTATAGAGACCAAAATGAGAATATATCATATCCAACTGTTGGGCCCTAAAAATAGTTTCCTCTTTATAAGATACTGTCGATGTAGAAACATCCTTGGAGATATACAAAAACAAGGATTTGAGAAACCATTCAAGGAGGAAATTAGGAGGAATATTATCCTTGATCATCCTTTATTTCCTCCACCACTCTTGGATGTGATGTGAGTGGGATTCTTTTGTCATAACATAGACAATAAATCAATGTTGACATATTACTATATTGGACTCTAAAAATGGTTTAGAAAAACCAACACCAAATCATGAAAGGTGTGAAAGATTAACCCATGAAGCTCAATTTACCATTTCATGGTGAATCCCGTGAGAGTGCATTGAAAGAGAACTAACTGAATGGATTCATTGATCAATGAATTGGATTAGCACCATAGATCAAATATAGTTACGTGATCTCCTGGATCCTCACCAAATTTTCCTTCGAACTTCAGAGTATCCGAGGGAAATTTAGTGGGAACTACGGGACATTTTGGATCATGACACACTAGTTCATTCACAAATTTCGATAAGTATGGAAAGTTTAACATTACTAGAAATGGAAGTATCAATTGTGGCCTAAAATTACAACTAGCAGGGTTGGAAATTATGGTTTGGTTAGCAAACATAAACAAATATCTTGGATTGTTACAAGCACTAGGTGTTGTAGGGATTTTGTACCCTGCAGGAGATGTGCTCCCTTAGGCTCTTCCCATACCTAATACATGATTAGAGATAAAAGAAAATGATGCATATAAACTTGATAATATGTCATAATATACAAATATATCAATCCTTTATCAATAAACACACAAACTTACATGGATAGTTGCTTAGAGGGAAACATCCAACATATCTTGTATTAATAAAGTAAGAAATATTAAAACTTACAGGTGTAAACTAAAGAGATATGTTTATTCCAAGATCCTTGCCCACTTGTTACCACCAAAATGAAGAGATAAGGCCATATGGTTAATGGGATAAGATATTCATGATTATACTGGAAGCCTTCTCGGCACTAAACATAGAGAAATCAGAGAGAGGTCTCATCCATCGCAACCAAATATAAGAAAGGGAGATTATAGGCTCAGTCACGACCTAATTAGATAGACAAATTGAACTGGTCGGGACTTGGAAGTCTAGAAAGGGTGACCAACCCCTTCGGTTGCGGGCTTGAGAAATGACAAGGGAGACCGAAGGGAGATTAGGATAGAAACTCAATGGAAAGATGATGAAAAATGGGTGAATTAGGTAGGTGACCTCTATTAGATGATGTATCAGTGTTTAGGGGGTTAATAATTATATAACATATGCCCCCTAAAGTGTGAGGTCAGAGGAGGTGTCTGATGGAAAAAATACTTTACCAATAAAATCCATAGAGCTTTGGGAAAAGAGCTTGGAGAAGAGCATCACCGGTCCTACAAAAATATCCCCAAGGAGGACATTCCCGTGCTCGGTAAGACAAATGGTATCATTTATTCCATAAATAAACTAGAGATCTATGCATGATGAAAGTGATGGCCATAAAAAGTAAACTATGGATCCATCAGGAAGCAAACATGACTCGATCCATGGCCACAAAAGTATACATTGTGGATCCATGAAATATGCAAGTGAAAATATAGCCACGACCAAGTACAAATGTGGATCTATGTGATGTCACACAAAGCAGTGAGCAACGGGTTAAATGATTGAAAATAATCTCCATCGTAGCTTGGTAAATAGTGTCATCTAACAAGAGGGTGATATTTCCGAAGGTCTTGATCCTTAATATCGATGGTATGAATCTAAAATATGTGAATAAATGAGCTAGTGTCGAGCATGGTAGAAATCATCTGATTACTGTTCATTAATGTATATCGTTAATAGATGTGAGGGAGTCCACTGATGATTATGATGGTACCCAATATACCAAGTACAATCTACGAAGTGTGAATAAAAGATTTGACATTGAACACTCGTAGATTCATTCGACATGAGCCAATGATGTAAGGCCATTGTCGAAATGAAAGGATACCTGCCATTGATGACTACAAGTCCAAGGGTACTGAAGGGTTTCTAAATTTCAATCCTAGATAATTAGTTGAGGTCGACAGGATGGAATCCATCAAAGGAGGGCCTTGATGTATCCCCCATCAATCGACGTGAAATGGGAAAAGATGGATGGTGTGAAAATGATAATAGTGGCACACAAATGACACATGGATGGTGGTGATAAACAAGCATGATGGGATGATAGGTGACTGACATATGGATGACTTCCCTTGAACAAGTATGCACAACAAATGGCTTGACTCGACAACATTAACTCAAGTGAAGACCATGATAATTGTTCATGGACCAGTGAGGGGAACATGACACAATGATGAGAATGGTGGTCAAATGAGAGAAAATGGATAACTCAACTGTTGTATTAGGTAATAAAATAGGTGAATTTTTAAAGGGAAAAAAAAGTAATGACAACTTCCATTTAATGAAGACAACAAGATGGAAAAACCCTCTAAAAATTCCCCATCATGATTGGTGAGTATCTCTTTTTGGTTTTACGAGCTGGAGGAGGATAAAAAATGCTCGTTATAGCTCATCTGAAGATGCGTTCGTCGACATATTATTAATGAACCTAACGAAGGAGGGGTTCATTCCCATGAATGGGTCCTTCGATGTAAATTTTAACGAGTCCAAAGAAGGAAAAATTGATGGCCTTTTCTTATTTAGAGAGTTTGAAAAGGTTGTAAAGAAAACACTATACACTTACGTGTGGATTTTTATCGAGCCTAGGTAGGTTTGTGCTTGTCGTTGTTTTTAGTTTTAGGGAGTCTGAAAAACATAAATAAGACTCTATGTGGGTACTTTTATCGTAAATTTTATTCTCATGGGCCCGAAAAAGTTTAAAACAATGTGAAGGAGAACTCTCCTAACCACAAGGAATAGGATGTTCCTTTTTCGTAAATAGTCCATATGGCCTGAAAAAGGTGTAAACTTATATGAGGTGGACATCTTTTAAAATCCATTATACGAGCGTGAAAATACAAGCATACTCGGTGGTCTTTCCGTGTTTTAAGGAGTCGAAAAAGAGCCTAAACGAGACTCCATAGAATGGTTCCATAACTTATGTTGATAGTATTCCTAACAAAAATAAGGTTAGAGTATGCTTCCACAAGCAAAGAAAAGGATAAATAGCCAAAAATGAAGAAAATATCTTTTTAATGGTGTGAATAGGGTTAAGATGAAGCTATATGTGGTTAAAAAATAGGGTTTTTACCTCATTTTACCCATTTACCTTGGTGAAAACTTTGGATAGCCATTTTCTCCTGCAAATTTGGAGAAGTGATTGAGAAGTGTGGAACCATAGATCATGTACCTTTCATCCAAAAAAAAAAATTGGACCTCATCTTACAAAAAACATCTTGAATTTTTGTGGTTTATGCATTTATTTATTCATGGGAGGACTCAAAATTTATGAGTCTGCATGGTGACGACTGACCTCTTTGCAGGGAGTGACTAAATGGTTTGGTTTCTCTGTGTGAAGGAGGAAATCACGATCAGTCATGACCATAGTATAGTTGAGGGGTGACCGACTAGTATGGTCGTGGTCGATCACACTTTCCACAAAAAGAGCTAGCGACTAGTTTCCATGTCTTCTTAGGAAGGTCACGACCAAGTGTATTTCTGGCATTTTTTTGCAAAAAAATTGATGAGCATTGTGTATGAATGGGTTCTAAAACAATTTGGTGTTTTTGGAAAGTGTGAGAAACGATGTTGGAATGGAGAGAACGCGAACATGAAGAAAAATATAATGTTGCATTAGATGATCCTCCCACTTTAGATGCTTTAAGGAACTCTGGGTTACTGAAATTATTCCTTTGTCAAAACATGCGAGCTCAATCAGTCATGTTATAATGGTTGGTTGATATGTGGGATGCGGGTCAACAACACTTTGTGGTATGAGACTAGATATTAACCTTGGAGATTGAGGATATTTACTTTCTGACGAGATTGTGCCCTCATGGTGCCACCATGGTCTTGGTAGGTGATAGGAGGGGTGGTGTAGATATGGTGGATGACTATGTAGCCCATTATTGTCACCCGGGTATGTAAAATAGCAACAATAATTTGCCAATTAGTTATGTGGCAGGGAGTATTGGACCGTGTTATTCACCATTACATGGGTGGTAGGGAGTATTGGACCACACTTGAATTCGAGGAGCCAAGTATATTATTTCGTGATGAGTCTGTCCCCTACAATATATAACTGGTGTGTTGCAGTGTTGGAAAATATGAAGGACCAGTTGACCAAGTGTAGGTTGGGTTGACAAAAGAAATTTTGTTATGGATCCATTTTTCTATATTTATTTTTCGAGTCGGTTCCTTCATCACGACCATGGGATGTGGTGGAAGATGTTGGGTACAAATATCCAACTATGAAGAAATGGATAGATCTACTATCTCGACTCCGGGGGGGCACAATTATAGTTTGATGCCAAATTGTTTCGATGTTGGGATTACCAGATAGTGGTGATAGATTATTATGCATATGATGGTGTGGATTACCGTGACGATCTAGATATGGTTCTCCATAAGGGGGAAAGATTTAGTGACGAGTTTCGTAAGAAAGATACAATTTTCAGTATATTTTTTTTTATATTTTTAATTTTTTCGTGATTTAATTATATATAAATGTTTTTGTGTGTAACATAACAAATAATTTGTGATGGAAAAATTGTGCACCAATACGTCCAATAGCTATGTCTCCACTGACTAGGCGAGGTGAACATGTCAGTATTGGGAGAGGACCGCATGTTGGGAGAGATGATGTAGAGCTCTTGGAGGATCTTGAGGAGAACCTCGATTGTTTGACTCTGGGAATTCTAGTGCCACATATGGATCATATACCTCTGTGTATGAAGAGGAGCGTAGTAGGCGTGGGGAACTGGTTTGGGAATACTCCGTGGAAGTTCCCGCGAGCAGTGATTTGTTATAATTACCATAGGGATCCTTGATATGACTAGTTTTCTTTAGCATGATGGACTTTTGGTGTTTTTTTATGTTGCAAATATATGGGTGGAAAGCCCAATTTTGTTAAGTTAGACCAATTTTGGATATTTTTTGGACACACTTTTTATAGTTATGGATATATGGCTTTGAGATTTTTTATAATATATATGTGATGAAATGGTTTATACAATGTTTGTTTAATATAATGCTTGTTAATGAAGTAGATGCCAATTCAACACAAAATTTTCTTGTGAGTCAACTAAGGAATTGAATTTTATTGGTATATGTTTATAAGTGATAAAATTAAATGATCGTTCCAAGAGTCGTACCATTAAATATTTCCAAAAAAGGATATGATGTTGAATAAAGAAGGTTCCGTTGAGGTGTGAAACAATGAGCTCGTAATCTAGGGGTATTATTAGGTGGCGCCTTCCCAAAGAAGATGCTTCAATCAAAATTTCAATGACAACACTGTATTTGGAAACATTGTTTGTTGCAGGTCCTAGATAGATGCCCCCAGAGCTAACTATTTCATTGGTGGGTAAAAGGATCGCCCAGGAAGAAGAAGCAATATTCCGGGAGGTGCGACTAGTTCCATCCACATATCCATAACAGGGTAACGGAAACAAATACATATGCATCTCAAGCATTAATTAGGATAAGAAGATTGACAAAGACTATCACATACAAGGAAAATAAAGACAACCATATAATACTATAATACATATGGTACAAAATCACTAGATAGAGAGAGGCTTATGCATAATAATTTTTCAAGTAGAGCCCGTTACGGGGCTCTGAAAGAATATTTCTTTCAGAATCAACTAACTCATAGGATCCTTTTCTAAGAGAACATTTGACAACATAGGTTCCATGCCACAGAGGTTTGAACTTTCCTGCGCCCAGTTTATCATGGTATTTATCGTAGATCAACACCAAGTCACCTTCTGAAAACGTTGGAGGGTGAATTTTATGATCATATTGTGACTTTACTCGCTTTTGGTGTGATTTGCTAGCCATGATGGCCTCCCAACGTTGCTCATCAAGGCGAGATAATTATAGTAGTAATTCTTTTTCAATGGAGGTACGGGGAAATAGTTTGACAACTAGCTTAAGTGAGGGAATTTCACATTCAATGGGTAGTACTGCATCTAATCCATACATAATTTGGAAGGGTGTTAAGCCCATGGAATTTTTGGAAGAGGTTCAATATGCCCATAAGGGTGAGAATAACATTATATGCCAATTGGATTTGTGCTTTCCAATCATTCTTTGGAGCATTTTTTTGAGCACCTTGTTAATGGACTCAACCTGACCATTTTCTTATGGATAGTAAGGAGAAGAGTGCTCTTGGTGAAAATGCAAAAGGGTAGATAACTCATTCATCATTGTTACAGTAAATTTTTCCTCACCCCATGAAACTTTCTTGGACGACCTTTCCATTTCCATATGCATACTTGAAGTCCCCTTCTATATCTTCCAAAGCCAAAAAGAACATTTTTCCACATATACACACCCTATCAGTTAAACAACAAGTGTATACGCATGTTTCTCCACTACAAACTGCGTACATCAGGTTTGGTGCTAAAATAAAAAATTATGTTGGGTTTCTATGCCATGTCACAAGATCCATGATCCTTGAACTTCCATATATTGGAAACGCTCCGACTTGGCCATTCATTTCCATTTGAAGACTATAAATTGAGCCTTATCCAAGCCTTGGAAAAAGAGAATTCAACTTTGAGAGAAAACATACTCTTGAGAAATTTCACTTCATATTGAGTCTGCATCCCTTTGTCCTTTAAATTTTGAACCCCTTGTTCAACCCCCAAGATCTTCCTTCTTTGTGATGGAGAATCTCATTGTCTCCTTTATATTAGCTTTCCTTTGGTGGAGGATTGAAGTGGTGGAGGCCCAACTGAAGGGAGTTACTTTCTTGGTTCCGATATGTGTCTTTACAAAAAAAATTCACCTATATACTTATGGTGATCATTTTAATAGAAATACTCTTTTCTCATCCAATTGATATCTTGAAAATATTTGAATTATAATTCCATGGGAGTATTTGTCATGTATGTTAATGTATTATGATAATCTATATGTTGACACTATATATTTTCACCATATCATTATGTATCTTGGTTGTTGAGGACAAGTTGTAGGTATAAATCTTGGAGTTGTGTTCTCAACGATGGTCTTCATCAAATGTCTCGACGAGTTAGGTTATTGGCCTTGTCTTGTTAGCATTTGATTTATATAGCATATTTGGGATTAGAGTTGATTTCTATGTGTGTCATTTTGTGCCATTGGTGGTGTTACCATACCATAAATGATTTTCTATACATGTAGCAATTTGGCGACCATAGTGAAATTTCTAATGTTTTTAGGGTTTGGAGTGTTTCCTCTTTGATTTGATCTCTTTGCTTAGATTTTACTTGTTTCTGATTTGCTGACAACCTATTTTTTATTTTTCATCTGAGTTTATTGGCTTATCCCTTTCCTTGTCAGGTGTTTTACTATATATATATATATATATATATATATATATATATATATATATATATATATATATACCATATATATAATTTGTTTACACATCCCTTAGAAGACAAGTAAATACGAGTTTTCCTAGGTTATATGTTGTTTATCCCTTGAAAGACACGTAAATACGTGAGTTTTCCTTCGGTAGGGTGCGTACATACGTGACTTTTTATCAAACAATCGTGTACATCATTTATTTAGTCTTGTTGGGTGAGTTTGGTGTTTGTTGGGTGAGTTTGGTTGGTTGTTGAGTCTTCTTGGGTCTTTGTCCTAACTGTTAAGTGCTTACAGAGTGATAGGAATCCTTCTTATTTTTGAATTTTCAGGCGGTATTCTTTCTTATAATATTTTTCATTGGTTATCCTTTCACATTTTTATGAGTGTTTGATTCTTGGTATCCTCCTTGGATTGTCTATTTTTCCTTGCAGTAGGGTTTGTATGTGAAGTTGCTATTCAATCCTTGCATTTTCTTTTCTTTATATCGAAAATAAATAAATAAAACATTTGCTCATTTTTTCAGTATGGCATTTTCTCTTTTGATTACTTTGCGTTGATTTTGACACATGTGGAGAGATTGAATTTCATTGAAATTGTAGAGATTACATTGAAAAGTTGCATTTAGAAGAATACCATCTCTTTAGAATTCAATATTAATAATTAGAAGTGCTTTTATATTCTCTTCTTTTATATGTTGAGTCGTAATACCATCAGTTTCACGACCACACCTCTTGAGTAAGCTGAAGCCATTAAAATTGATGTTGTTTAATTAAAATTGATTAGAAACGGTTTTATTTTTTCGGGTACAGAAACAAGTATATGAAATAGGGCCTTGGAATAGGATTTTGTGAGTAAACCTCTCCAATTCTATTAAACTAAACGTATGTGTCTGACCAGGGAGTGGTGAAATCCATTTTGTAAGTAGTGATGTTACAAGGCTCAGCTCACACTGGAGTTAAGCATGAGGTCGCGTGAAGTTGGTTGTAGAGATATCCCTCTAATACCTTCTTAGTGTCAGAGATATTTCTGGGGTTCTATTCATATTTTTGGGTCTTGTTGGTACCTTTACCTCCGTGAGAGGCATTGCTTTCAATATTTCAAGATTTGTTACCCTGCCCATATGTTGGACCAGACTTACAATTGTTTGCCTACACATTAGTTATATTTTGGTGACTCTAGTGTATTGACATAGGTAGCCACATAGGTTACTTGTAGTGGTTATTCTGCAGGTACCCTAAGTCATATAAGGGTCAAATAACACACAACCTTTATGGAGGATTACCTCTCCGGGGGGATCTAACCGACTTCGATGTTGAGCCCACGAGGGCCCTTATAACTGATTCCGATACTTCCATTCTTTTGAAGGGAGTCTTAGGCCCCTCTTAGGAGAGACATACCTACTCTAGTGAGGGATGCCTCTTTTCATCCATTATAGGCTATTTGTGTGCATTGGCCTTTTTGCTTTATTTTGGTGTGCTCTCTGATTGTTAGTTGGCCCTAGGATTTGGTTTTATATCTCAAGTCTTGATTCATTGTGGAGAAAGACCAGATTCCTTGAAGGTCTCGTCGTTTGTTGAAATTACCACTGCATTTTGAGTCTTTACCGAAGTTTCCTTCTAAAAGACGTAAAGTTAATAAACATGGTACATATAACTTCACCTCCCATACTTGTGATTATTCCTTTATGAGTACTGATTCAAACCCAAATGTCACTTAGTGGGATCCCTTTGACTCCTGTGACTCCTATATCTTGTGTGATTAATGGGATCCCTTTGAATCCTTCAACCTCGATTGTTGGGGTGCTAAAGGTCCCTGCCCCTATTTATACCCAACCTATGGGTTCTACTCGACCCATAGGAACGAACCCCTTCAGGTCTCTTTTTGGTACGCCAAGCTATAATTATCAATCAATACTTTTGGTCTCTAATCCATTTTCTTTTGATATTCCCAACATGACATCGCAACTCTCATCCTCTATTCCAACGACTAATGTGAATCCTAGTTTTGGACTTAGGGGCATGGCTCATCCATATGCTCATCTCTCGTTTGGAGGAGACTGTATTCCCCAAACGAATCCTACAGTTGGAGGCTGGCCTCCTTTTTATTTTGGACCTAATCTTAGTATCAATGCTCTTGAATGGAGTGCTCAACCGGGCAAAAAAGTCACTTCCTATATTCCATCATTTATATCCTCTTCCTCCATGCCAATTATGACAAACAAATTTATTATGGTGAATCCCCCTCTATCCTCCAGAGTTCCATCTGGAGGGACTCAATTTCACACTATGGGAAATCCCCATCCTAGAGCTCTTTCAGTTGGGGGAAACTTATATAACCCTCATTATACCGCTTCCGTGGGAATGGTACCCATATAAACTTTTATGAATTAGTTTGGAGGAGGATATTATCCTACAGGACAGGGCCATGGAATATACTAGAACCATGGAAGGCCTACAATCCTTCAGTCCCAATATTTCCCAGGAGCATGGGCTCAGACGCCACAACCATGAATCCATTTTCTAGCAATGCTTAATCTTCCAGATTTTTTAAAATTAATGAATGAACCTGTGCATCATGATCCATCATGCCCCCTCGTCCCCACCAATCTTCCTTCAGACATTCCAAAATTCGAAGGTAATACTCGTGAGGATGCGGGTGATCATGTTACTACTTTTCATCTTTGGTATTGATCTAATTCCCTTAATGACGATTATATTCGTTTGAGGCTATTTCAATGCACTCTAACATGGGTCGTCGTGAAGTGGTACATTGAGCTATTGGGGGGAACATACGAAAACTTTAATTAGATGGTTTTGGTATTTCTCTACAACTTCCAGTTGTTTGTTCCTTATGATGTCGACATAGAAATTTTGTCGGCCCTTCACTGAGATAAATACACGCATATCTTGGACCATATTCAAGAGTGGTGTATACGGAAGAGGTTGATAAAATCCTACAATCCTCCAAAGTTTTTGTTGGAATGCTTCATTAAGTCCTTATTACCTTATATTTCGAAGGATGTATCTACATACAGAGTAACATATGAGGAAGAAGCTATTTTCAAAGACAAATAATTGGACCTCATATATGCTCAATCTGGGATGTTGTATGAAATTATTCTTGATGCACCGTGGTCGAACTATGACCCTAGAAAAAAGGGTGGGCCTCATGCTGATGGAATCATAGGATTCACAAATGATAAGTATACATATTTGGTGATGAACCAGTTGAAATATTTTTCTCTAAGCTAGCCTGTAATAGGACAAGCTTCGGCTTTGTCCTCCACTCCCACTCAGTTGGCATATGTGCATTCTGTATAGTCACCGGCCAACCCAAATAGTAACCAACAACCAGGAGGGAATAGAAGGAAAGGACGAGGTAATAATCGTAAGGGTGGGAAAAATAATAACAAGTCCAAGGACGACAGTAACAATGATAGATCGAATAATAATGTTGGTGAGAGAAATAAAAAAAAATAGAAGGTGAAGTTTCCTTGTAAACTTTGTAAATATGATCACCTTACCCACCTATGACCCAAAATTGAGGAAGCCTTGAGGCTCTTATAATATCCATCCATTGTGATGAAAAATCCATTTCCACATAATCAACACATGGACTTAGGGGCCTCCAACACTGGAAATGTGTCGAGCGTGAGTCAAAACCCCTCAACACATGAAGGTGGCAATCTATTTGTCAATATGGTCAAGTATCAGATTGGTGTAGCCACTCGATCTCATGATTACAGTGCTTCATAGACTGTTGTAGGTCAAGAGTGTCCTCCTCCTCTAAAAACGTCCTTGCAGATATAAAAGCTGAAACCTCCTCCTCGTATTCCAAAAGGAGTACTAAAATGCTCTTCCCACAATCCCAATGCCAGAGCTTCCCAGAACTATTCAATTGTCGAAGATCTGGGTCAAACCCCTTGTGAAATGTTAGCTTTGGAGGTGCTCCAGATGCGTCCTTCATAGAGGAATGCCTTGTTATATTATTTAGGAGCTCTAGTCCCATGTGGCTCGAAGGTTATTAAGTTTGATGTCATGGATGTTAGGCCTCGCTTACCTTACCATGTGGAATTTCAAATCAATGTGGATTACATGAAAATTACCATCAAATGCACTGTAATTGATGAGGGTGTTGCGACATGCATGATGTCCCTAACCTGTTGGAAATCCATTGGCTTTCTAACCCTATCCCAATCTATGACTATGTTGACCACTTTAGATGGGAATTCATTCCAACCCCACAAAATTCTTCTTGATTTTCTAGTAAGTTAGGTGGAACGACAATGGAGTTTGATGTCGAATTCCTTAATGTGCCTCTCAACTATAATTTACTACTAGGGTGTAATTGGACTTATGCCATGACAACAATTGTTTCATCCATTTTCCACACTTTATATTTTCCTCATGAAGGGAAAATAGTGATGATTGATCAATTGTCCTTTGCACACACTAGTCCTAATGCATCAGTTGGACCTTCAATGCCTATGATCGATAATTCTCAGCAGGAAATTGAGGATGTTGGTGTCGAACTGTATTCCTCTCTCATGGGTAGCTTTGATTTCATGGCACCAATTCATCACATTCATGCCATTTCCAGTGAGTCTTCATCGTTGATGAGGTTCATTCCTTTTCGTAATTCATATTTCAACGACCCTTTGACCCTACCTTCCCCGACTATGTCATACGACGATCATTCTCACATTGGGATGGAAATGCCATTGTCTTCTGTAGAAATTGTGTATCATTCTATTCTTGACAATATTATTGACCCAGATCCTTTCTCCTCACAGACAAACGAGACAGATCCTGTTCTAGATCTCGCATGGGTCGTTCAATATTCTTGTTCACATGATTTCCTTTTTGATAATTTACCCTCATATGAAGCCATATTAGAGGCCATGTATGGTCCTGATAGGCCTTGGGACGATATGCATCATCGCTCCTATTTCCTCCCAGATCTTGTTAGGATTAAACATGATGAATTTTGATCTACCTTGAGTGAGATGTTCGGTCACGTTGTGGTTCCACTATATATGCATGGTATTTATGATGAAGGAAACAAGGTGAATATTTATCCTTCCATCACGATCGACATCTCTCGAGTTCCTGGAAAAATTGAGAACGTATATATCGGTGTGGATTGTTCTCCTAGAGAAATTCAGATCTACATCGATCTCTTCAAAGAATTTCATGATGTATTCTCTTGGTTGTATGAAGAGATGTCAGGGATCAACCCAAACATTTTTGAACATGATATTAAGAAATATCCGGATACTAGACCTCTTTGACAGCGTCTTAGAGCTGTTAATCCCAAGAAGGCCCCTGCTATTAAGACATAGGTAGAGAAGCTACTTAATGCTTGTTTCATCTACCCAGTTCCCTTGACTGAATGAGTGTTCAACACCATTCCCATGAATAAAAAACAAGGAACCATCCGCGTATGTATGGATTTTTGACACCCGAACAAGGCTTGTCCTAAAGATAACTTCTTGACCCCCTTTTTTGACTCGATTCTTTATGAGTGTGCATGAAGAAAAATATTTTTTTTTAGGGATGGATTTTCAGGGTATAATAAAATTCAAATCAAACCCGAGGATCAAAATTATACGATGTTTATTTATCGTTGGGGTATTTTGCATTCGTTACTATTTCATTCGGTTGAACCCTCATAAGTGCATATTTTGTGTTAGGTCTAGCCATATTTTAGTATTATTAGTATCTGAGAATGTGATCATGGTAGATCCTATGAAGGTTGAGGAAATACTTTGATTTCCTCCCCCACACAACATACGAAAACTTCAAGGTTTACAGGGGAAGGATAATTTCTTACATTGGTACATAGTGAACTATGCCAATTTAACTAAGGGTTTCATGTGTCTTTTGAGAAGGATACTCTGTTTATATGGGATGAGCGAGCCTAGGAATCCTTCAATGCTCTTAAGAAAGATTTGGTGTTGGAAACTTTGTTGAAGCCTCTAGACCACTGTAGAGACTATTTGATTTATGTCACCGCATCTGAAGGGATGGTTGGTATGGTTCTAGTTCAAGAGGACGATGAGCTCCATGAGAAAATTTTATACTATCTTAGTCGAAACATGGTCGGTCCTGAACATAAATACTCTCACGTAGAGAAACTAGCCTTGACATCCGTACATGCAGTTCAAATATTATGACATTATATATTACTTTGCAAAACTATTTTATTTACATATATCAATCCATTTCCATACGTCCTCACTAGGCATATCATAGGGGTGAAATACTAAAAGTGGATTTTTTTTTTTCAATTATTTTATCTCGATTTTATTTTGGCGAAATCTAAGAAATCACTACTTTTTTCTGAGTTGATATCAGACTTCCCTCAACTAGATGAAGAAATTTTTCATGAAGATTCATACACATATGAACATATCTTGGTTATCTCGTCTTCGGACCCCAAGTATGGAGACATTCTAATTTACCTTCCAACCTTGAATCTATCTGATCCAGGTGGATATTGGTGGCCACCCACCTATTCCAACTATCTCCTTTTGACAGTTTTTAGGTTAACACATTCTTCTATAATTCTTTGTAATTGTGGGTTCTACACTTATGGGGTTGTTTGAATCCATACACTAGGTGGATATTGGTGGCCTCCCACCTAATCCAACTGGATTATTTTTGTTTTTTTCATGTCAGTACATCTTTATGTACTTCTAGGACCATTTTGGGCCCCCAAACATTGTTTTTTTGGCTTGCCACAATCAAACTATAGACAAAGTCAAAGTTTGATGACATAATGTGTATTTATCAAAAATACATTTCCAATGGGATATCACGTGCCTAAAACAAAGGTCGTATGAAAAATTTACGACCCCGGGAAGTTGAGGTACCAACTTACCCATCAGGGCCCACATAACGTTTGGTGTTTCACCTCCTAGGGTTAGGTTTTTGGATTTATAGGGTTTTGGAATTCATGACTAATGTTAAAAATTCCTCTGGAGCCTCATTGTAATGATATTTCTCAGACAGATGTGTGTAGCAGCTACATCTCTTGTCAGAGTTAGCTACCACCATTCGAGCAAGTTGTTTTTAGTTCTGAAGTTTTTCAATTTCAACCTATTTCATTTATTCAATAGAATTTATTGTTCACTAGATATCTGTTGTTGTTCTCCATATCTCTATGTTTTTTGTATTCAGTTTGTTAGTCAATTTGTTCCTCTCATATATCTGGATTAGTGGTATCAGAGTGGTCTTATCTTCATTTATTTTTCTTCGTGGATGTCCCCGACAATATTTGGGTACAAGAAGTTGGGACTTGAACCAATCGATCCTTTGTAATATCAATCACATTGAGCTCGAAAAAACCCCATGGGGGAAGGAAAGAAATATGATGGAATAGGATATCATTTTAAAAATTTTCTCTAGGAATCCCTTGCGAGATAAAGGAACGGAATGATGGAAAACTTTGCATAGATCCTTCGGCTACTACCCACACGAGAAGTATATTCATCAAGAGGCCATGCAACCGCCTTCAAGGTACATGTAAATTTTGATATTACATTATTTGAAGGATTGATAGATGCTAATGATGTAGATAAATGGCTAAATCTTCTCGAAGGGTATTTTTTCAGTCCACAATTTTTCCAATAGGAAAAATATTAGTTTTTCCCTCCTCAAGGTCATCCCCCATTTTAAGGACTGGTAGGATACTTACTCTGAGAAAAGGGCCAGAGAGGAATGTGCAATATTTGTGGTCTCCCCCACATGGGATTCCTTCAAGGATGAAATTAAAGAACAATACTACCCTGTTGGAAGCTACGAGGACCAATACAAAATATGTGCCACCCTACGTCACGAAAGGGACCAAACAATACCATATTTCACGAATATTTTCCATACCTTGCACACCAAATTGGGTATCAAAGACTCTGAATGATATCTGGTGCTCAAATATCGGGGTTGATTTTGTTAATGTTTATGCCATTATTATAGTTATTTTCATTTCATAAGATAAGAGCATAATAAGAACAAGATCACTGAGAAATACACATCCACAAGAGACACAACATTTATCCTGGGAAACCCTCTAGGGGAAGAAAACCCAGCAAAAACTTCCTTATCATAAAT
>SNQJ01S0038680.1:66898-101222 GCA_010110895.2 Picea sitchensis
GATTTAATGAGCTCGAGGAGGATAACACATGCTCGATATAACTCACCTTCGGTAAGTTCCTCTTCCTTTGTTTAACGAACTGGAAGAAGTAAGGGTTTGATCCTGTATGGGCCTGTCGATGTGTGCTTTAACGAGTCCAAAGATAGAAAACTCGAAGGTTTTTCAGGATTATAGAGTTTGGAAAAACACTTAAAAGAGAACTCTCTCAGTTCCTTTTTCGTATAGTAGTCTAACGAGACCGAAAAAGAGATAAACTATCGCTTGAAAGACGCCCTTTCTAACCTTTTAACGAGTGTGAAAGGAAGCAAGGTCACTCGACAATCTTTTCATATTTAGAGAGTCTGAAAATGGTTTAAAGATGACTCCAGGGGGGTTCCTTTTTCGTGTGTCCATGCGGGTCCGAAAAAGAGATAAAAGTTTACCCGACGCATTCTCATATTCTCGAGCTTGAGAATGAACTAAGACTATGCTCATGAGTGCGACAAGGTAAATAACCCATCAGAACTGTCAGGAAACCTGCGATGTCAGAACTACAAACTAGGGGTTTAGTGAAGCCATTATATTGTTAGAGAAACCCACAAATGACTATACCTTATAAAAAATAGAAATTTATAAATAGCAATACAATGAAAATTCCATTTACCACTTCATTTTGCAGAAGGATTTTGGAGTAGTGGAGATTCTCATTTCGGAGGTGGATCTTGTTTCGCTTGATACCAGAGCTACGGTTGACCATTTCTCTTGCCGTTTGGACCAGGTAGATCTTCATCTCTCCTTCTTTCAATTACATGGTTTAATATTCATTTTCATAGCAACATTTAATTCAAAAATGAAGCCCTAAGTTGCCCCACAAAGGACCAAATCGGCCTCTATTAAAAACGATGGAAAAAGGGGATTCTTTTTGCAAAAACGTTTTAGAAGGTGATGGCTAAGATGCCAACGTCTCAATACCTAAGTGGATGGGTCGTTTATGGCAAAGAACCCATGAAAAATCCCAACATATGCCCACACAGCCATAGAGAAATCGTTTTCATTTTAAAACGTTTTTATTATTGTGTGATGGACATTAAATGGCTAAGAGAGGGCATGATGATTGCAAAAGAGGGTGTGGTCTCTTTAAATGATGTGGGCATTAGATTTCATGTTTTTTAGATTTCTTTTGAAAATTGTCGAAATTGCCAAAACATTGAAATAATGAAATTCGTTATTCTTTTTGTTTTATAGGTGACTTCGGCAACCATGATCGAGTGGAAAGAATGAGAACATGAGATTGATAACTTGGCTGCCTTACAAAGTCCTCACACACGGGCCGCATTGCGAGCTTGTGGCTTACTAAAATTCTTCAAATTGCAAAAAATGAAGAAGGAGATTTTGTTGCTTGAGCACATAATCGGCCTATGGGATGTTGCGGAGCAAGGATTCCGGATTGGCACATAGCTCATAACCATCGAGTTAGAAGACGTGTATTTCCTGACTGGCCTCTCGAAAAGAGGGGTTCCCATATCCTTTTCCGGGCAGAGGGAACTACCTGAACAAGTGGGCGTGTATCTGGCACGTCACTGCGTTCCAAGAGAAAGACTGGTAAGGGGTAGAATCCCTATCAAGGATATCCGAGAGCTACCCCTCCGGTCCATTTTTTTTTCCATCACGAGAATGACAGGCAGTACTAGCATGCATTTGACATCAAGATCGCAGGTGGCTTATGGTGTTCAGTGTTTGGAACCAACACTGTTCAACTGGAGTGTAGGGTTCCTTCGAAATGTGAAGGAACAGGTTTCACGGTGCAGGATGGGACAGAAACAGTTTGGTTACGACTCTTTTCTAGTCTCATTTTTCTTAGAGCGCATCCCCCAGATCCAACCTCAGATAGCACTGGTAGTGCGACCAGTGGATGAACCAAGGATGGAGAGGTGGACTAGTCTGTCTCTGAGGCTAGTAGCGGAGTCAGAGTTTCGTTTCACTGGCGATTTCTTCGCTTGGCTGAGATGACAGTATCTCTGGATAGAAGACTTCCCATATGCTGAGGTATATTTCCATGGGAGCATGGATTTGATTTTACCTGTAGGGGAAGATTGGGATGTGTCAGGTAAGAGACTGAGCCATACCTTGTCTAGTTTTTATTTTTTAAGTTTTTAATGTATATGTATTTTTTTGGGTATATAGAAGAGTTTTTAAAAGATGTATTGTTTTCAACATGAAGACAAGGGAGAAGTGCACCCAGATGATATACCGATACCAGGATATCATGGGGGTGCTCCGGTTGTAGCAGATCCGGGAGTACTCATGATAGGTCTCCGAGAGTTGAAAGAAACCTCCAAGGCCTCACGATGGGCATTCCTCCTCTATGGAGGGGAGAAGTGCCTTTACATATACAGAGGCACACTGTGGGAGTGCCAGAGAATGTCAATTCTCTACTGGGATGCATAGTGCATGCAATGATATGTTACTCGCAGCACAATGTAGTGCAGGGAGATTAGAGTCTCTCTGGTGATCATATTTTTGTATGCCTTGTTAGGCGATGTTGTAGGGGTTTAAAGACCCAACATTTTTCTCTTCTATATATTTTGATGTAATCAAAAGCATTTTAGTCACGCCATATATATATATACAGTTCCGATTTTTTTACAGTTCCAAATGATTTGTACATGATGATGTCTGTGATGTGTTTTAATTTACATGTGATGTACAATTTTGCTTTCCTTAAATCTTATATGTGAGCAAGATACCGATCCATGATGTAATTAGCTAACGAATCTTAAACACTATTGAGTTCTCTTGGAATGTGTCTATATTCAATGTAATCAAACATTCATTCAAGATGGCGAACTTGTAGGTGGAGACGTAGCAGGATAGGACTACGGATAGCATAGATACGGTTGAGTTGATAGACCACGAGTTGGGAGTCTAAGTAAACAATGATGTGAGAGATACCTAGGGAGGAGGCTTGGGTCAACAGTCTGATGACAGCATGATATTCTTCCATGTTGTTGGTTGCTGGTCCTAAGTAGATACCTCTTGAGCTCACCACCTTGTCAAATTGGTAAATAACCCATGTTGCCGAAGCAATGTTCTGGGTATGTCGACTAGCGCCATCCGCAAACCCGAAAAAGATAGGAAAGGAAGACGTCATCTGTGCATGAAAACACAAGCACAGTCATGAGTGACAATGGTAAAGACTCAAGCACACGAAAGAAATAGACACACCAAACTAAAATACAATAATGTACAAAGTACACATGCTGGGTAATCTTGCAAGGCCCCTGCTAATAATTATGCCATATTTTTATTAGAACGATATCTGTTACTAAAAGTGAAATCCATTAGGGTAGGAATAACTTCTGAGTTTTCCACTGTCTCTGATTTTGTTTCATGTTTCAAAGAACAAGATGATGTAGTAAAATACTTTTTTGTTAATTATATCTTCATAATTTTATTCTAGAAGAAAACAGAGATGAGAACCCCAATCCATTCACTAGGGATATCTAGTTTCAGGCCTTTTATCTTTTGCCAAAAATCAAATGAGATGGGCCAAGGCACATAAGGTCTTTATTAAAAGAGAAAATGGTCTAGACCTATGGGTTAGAGGAGAGCCTTCTAAACCCTTTGACACCATTGTGCAACATAGAGAATTTATGAAGAGGGAAAAGGTTGTGGAATCTTTAGCTCCCATCCATAGACATGTTGTATATTCATGGCTGCAATAATTTGGAGAAATTAGAGAAGAATCCATTTCTGCTGCCAAATTAAGATGGAGTGTCTCTTCAAATGAAATAAAGAACAAAGAACCATTTGGTTTTAGGAACTTTCAAGCAACTGCTCTCATATTAGAAAGGTATGCCAATATCATCATGGAAGCATGGCATTCCTATATTGGATGTAGGTACAGTCCCCCCCATTATTTGGTATCCTCCAGAGGGTTAACATGGTGTTTATGAACTCCGTAAGAAAAAGGAAGAAGCATATTTTGAAGAAATTAAAGTTAAGCATGGTTTTCAGAGGTCTAGAGAAGAGACCTCTCCACCCTATAGTCTCACTTCCTTGCATATGAACTCTCTTGTTACATGAGGACATGCAAAATGATAAGAAGGGGGGGTATGTTGGGGTGAGAAAAGGGTATAAATATTATCCTTGTTACTTTGGTTTATGATCTATTATTTGTTGACTTTTCTGTTAGTTTGAAGTAATTAGGGAAGTAAATGATTAAAAAGCTTTCAAAAATAATATTAAATAATATTAGATATTTTCTAAACTTTGGGTTTGAATTGCTTTGATTCTATGCATAAATGGACAATTGTTGTTAATCGAGGATAATTAACAAGATCATGACGATGCACAGACTATTGAAGATTAAATAAATCAGGCACAAAATGGTTCAAGGAATATTGTTTTTTATCTTGAAATCCCATAAATAGTAAAAGAAATCCTGAGGATCTCTCGATCCTTTCATTAAGTTCGCATTTGATGTTCCTTATTAAATATCAATAGATAGTTTTTCCTTTCAACTAGGTTAATTAATCAGTGTTCCTTGATAGATTGATTCATTGGCGTTTTGTATATTAAATTGTTGTTTCCTAGATAGATGAATGATTTTGGTAATTAATTGATGTTTATTTTCATGGTGTGTTATTGCTCAGAATATATTTCATGTTGATTGAGTTATTAGTTTCATATTTTTTAGTTAGTGTGTGAAGAAATTAGTTATTACAGTAATTTAGATAAACCCAGATTTTCTCTAACTGAACTATCTACACGGTTTAAACCTCTACAACTTATCCTCATAGATTTTGCTGACAATCTTGAGAGAAAACATGAATCCTCGGTTGATAAAATTAATTTCATAATATGGTTATTTTTAGGACATATTTAGAGCCCAACAGGTGGCCACCCAACTTTTCCAACTGGCCCAAAACATTTTTCTGGCAATTTTGGCAATTTACTATTTTTAGTAGTTTTTAACTTCCAGGGCCATTTTGAGGGCCTAAATGAAGTTTTTTTGGGATAGATCTTCTCAATTAGATCTGATGGATCTCATTGATCCTGCAAAATGAATCTCCTTGATGATACCTTTCCAATGATCTATCATGCGCCCCAAACAGAGATCGTATTCCAAAGTTACACCTTCGAGAAGTTGATACACGAAACTACCCAAAACAAGGTCCACAAAATTGTAGGCTTTTCATCTTCTAGGGTTAGGGTTTTTTATTTTCTTTATGATAAAAAAAGGCCTTTGGAGCCTCATTGTAAAATCATCTTCTTACGAATTCGAGTAGCGGAAACATCTCTTCTCAGAGATAATATGCCACCATTATTGTGAGTCTTTCACTTTGTATTTTTATAGTCTTTGTACATTTTCTCTCATTAATAGAAAATTGTGTATTATTGTATCTTTGTGTCTATATTTGTGTCTATGGTTGCATCTATAATACATTTTTATTATATTATTGGATATTCGAGATATCTCTATACATTTCTTTACTATATCTCCACTCTCATTTTGTGCCGAAAATAATCTCGATCAACTACCATATGATTTCTTAGATATCTCGAAAATAATCTTGATCAATTTCTTAGATATCCTTTATCTTAGGTGCACTGGTTAGTAAGTGATATGATGGCTTGGCATAGGGGTGTCCAGAGCGCTAAGAATGAATGCCTCTAAGACTATTGTTGGGTGGAAAGGAGACTACTCACAGTCAGTTGGTTGGTGATCAATTGTAATAGATAAGTATTCCATAGACTCTGTAAACTTGAATTTAAAATGTCTGATTGAATTCTTGTATTTATCTATACATATACATCCTTCATATATAGGGGTGATGATATATTATTGTATCTTGTTTGGATGTTATATAACTGTGACTTTGATGGTCTAGTCGACCGAATATATTGAGATAGATTTTGACCATTATCCCMTGTCCATGGTTTTCTGCTTACTTTTACCTAGAAAAGGAAAACTATCAGTAATGGGGTTATGAATGAATTTGGGACATAAGGATTTGTCTTATGCACTGGTTAGATAATTTCTCAAAGGTATTTCTTAGGGATCAATCCCATAAGTAAATACTCGGGATAGACTCTACAAGACCGTTTGGGTCTGGTCGATCCCTTGAATTTCCTTTCCCTGTTTGAAAACTTGAGTTCTGTGAATGGAAAGTGCTTCCTTCAAACCAGACGTCCAAGTAACCACAAGCTCATGCCCATAACCTTAACCAAATTTTGGCTAAGTGTTAGGAGTTTAGCATCTGGAGCTTGACAAAGTTCCATAAGACCAGGACCTTAGAACCCTTCACTACACTAAAAAAGGCACTAAGTTTTTCAATACTCCAGGAGTCCGGAACTTCAGGGTGAATGAACATTGCAACATTCAAATGCACTGAAGGTGACCAATCGGACCAGTAACTTGATGGATAACCAAAAGTTGGTGCTCATTTACCCATTATCATGGGATTCATCCCCTTGTTAAACGTCGATCCACTTCTTGGTCGCAAAGTAACGCGAGCCATATTTTTGAGGCTATTCAAGATCTCCCCTGACCATTGGATCTATGTTGTAGTCATTCAATTTTGACCTAATCTGTGGGAAAAGAGTGTTAAACGGGTGGAACCCCCAAACACCAAATTCACAAAGTGACGAGGACTGTCGATTCGAGGAATCTTTGGGGTCTCTCTTGATCGCTCGATCTAGACAATGGTCAATTCGGTGTTGACCACTCTGGGAGTAAAAAAGAAATTACACAGCCAAACATATGAATGTAGAAGTCACTAAGCAATGGAGGTCGTAGATCTTGGGATCTACGTGGACCTGTCTCAACTGTGAAATACAAGTGTATTGCGGGGTTTCTTTTGGGAGTTTGGACTTTGGGGCTCCGGGAAATTTCACAGGTAGGAGAGGTTGGAGGCTCCCGAAGGATTTTAGTTTGGAGTGACATGGAACAATGGCATCACCTAGGGTGACGTGGACCCATATTCGGCATGCCACATTTCATCTTGATTCATGCTTTTTACA
Source organism: Picea sitchensis (assembly GCA_010110895.2). Lineage (NCBI taxonomy): Eukaryota > Viridiplantae > Streptophyta > Pinopsida > Pinales > Pinaceae > Picea > Picea sitchensis. Next base: position 73,904 of record SNQJ01S0038680.1, read on the forward strand.
AAACTTATATGCCAATTAGAATGTGAGACATGTCTCCCATTGATAGGGCCACATGTTATCTCTTTTCTTTGTTGTGTGTCACCCCATAGAACGTAGTTGCTTGAACTAATGTCTAATGGGACCCCGGGAGTTCGAGAGTTAAGAACTCTGGGAGGTTTAGGGTGTTAGAACGTATGCTCCAATAGGTCTGAGGGCCCGAGCAATGTGGAAATATTCTGGGGTCTTAGGACTCCGACAGATATGCGAGTAGAAAAAAGGGTGTTTAGTGCCGAAGTATCAAACACCAAAATCCCCTAATCCTATGTGTCGAATGAGGGTGAATCTTTGTCATTGGATTTAACTGTGGATTTGTCTCCACCATAGATGCAGGAGTTCTAGGGAACTCCAGGACTTCGAGACTCCGAGAATGTTTTGGACATGGACAGGAAGGACGAAAGGTCGAATTCCCAATGATCGCAAATGCACAGGGAACATTCCCTGTAACCACCCCTCTAGTGGCCATGTCATCGCTAAAGGATGACAACCTTGGTAGATTATATTCCAGGTGATCTGAAAATAGTGGGCTGACTTGTTATGCTATGCAAGCACCCTCTACTTCATTAAAATAAAACTTTACAGGACCTTGCTCCATGTGTTAAAATATGCAAGATAGATTATGTGCCAAGTTTTTGCTTCTTCTTTTAAATATTTATGTGTGAGGTCTTTGTAAGATTAAATATGTTGATTTCATAAATACAACAACAAAAATAACTTGCAGCAAACAATAACCAGCAAACACTCACAACAAGAACAGCATGATAAAGGAGTTCACCCCTCTCTGGGCTACATCTCCTTGAGCCTCCATCAATGGACTTGCCTCTCTGGGATTAATTTATCAAAGATTCTTTTACAATATGTTTCTCAACTCCAATGGAAATATTGATTGTACCATTGGGTTCAGAATACATAAAAACCCTAGAAATGACTAATAAAACTCTGAAAACGGATCATTGCTCATCCAGGTATGACCTCTTCTACATGTGGCCTTAAGCTTCCCTGATATTCCTTGTGGAAAACAACACCTGTAAAATTCCTCAAATGGATCTGAAACCTATCCCAAAGTGTTCAGATAATAATAATTAGCCAAAAATGATTATTCAATCACAGAAAACAGACATGGGCTCATCTGAGCATGACCTCAATCAATGAGGGCTCCAAGCTCCCTTTAGCTCTCTGAAACTTCAATGGTGAAAAACTTTCAAAATAAGTCTTCAAATGGATTTGAAAATAGTGCCAATGGATTCTGAACGTCCAAAAACCCCTAGCTGGGCTTTTTCGGCACCTCATTTGGCCAAAAAATGAAGAAGATAGGCCTCCTGCCATTTTCTTCCTTCAAGCTTGTTGTCTCTGGTTTTCCAAAATGCACCTCTATGTGCCCAACCTAGCACACATGCTCAAATTCGTGCTAAAACCTAGCACCAACACGTAATCACAAAAACAGTCAAACTGTAGGACAGTTATGGGCGCACCTAGCCCCTAACCGCCAAGGCCATGGTCATGTTGGTCATAGGACCATGTGCATATACAAAAAGGGCTAACCTTTACAACCATCGGTTAAGCGCCAAGTGTCGGGTGCATAGTAAAACCATTTAAATTCCTGTGCATTTGTTTAACTGTGGTCATATATTAAACACATAAAATTGGGGTTTTAAATCATTGGAAACACGCGCGCGCACGGTCTCCGTGTAACAAGGGTCATATGTATATATGCATGCGACTGTGGGCTAGGGCTAAGCCCCAGCCCGGACCCCCACGCCAACCGTTAAACAAGTCTATTTCAAATATATTCCAAACCACATATATAACAAGTAACAATGCGTGGTGTGTTGGCAGGGTAAACTTTGCAAAGGCTTTACATGCATGTGGGGAGGTCCGAGGTTTGATCCCCATGGACTCCATAATTTTTTAACCAACAACCAATACCAATAACAAGGTGCCACATGGCAGCCCACGCCTGGGCCACGTGGCACCACTCCATTTCCCTATTAAATGCCACTTGTCACAAATTGATTCATCCACATCTGCCAATGAGTGAATGCCACATCACCATCTACCACCTTAGTGTATGGACATGCCACATCATCGTACAAACATGCCACATCATCGTATGGCCTCTTCCACGTCAGCATCTGTATGGATTGTACAGTCAACACATTTTTTTTTACTTGTTTGACAATTCGAACAAATCGCGATATCTCTCTCATCCGACGTCCGTTTGAACCCAAACAAGTTGCATTGGGTTCATGACAATGAGGGCTATGCAGCCATTCATTTTGAGGCAATTCTGAGAACTTTGATTTTTGAGCTAAATTTTGACCCCTGGTCCATATTTTGATCATGCCTTCCCACTGAAAGGATTTTGGACCCACAAAAGCTTATGATTATCTGTCTGAGCTTCAATACTCTTCTTCTTTCAAGTTCTATCAACTGATTATACTTGAAAAGTCTTTTTGACAATCACCTGAATAACTTGACATGTCTTACGCTGCAACTAGCTATGTCTCTCAACCACTATTCTTTGGCTGTTGTTGACCCACTGTTCTCTTTGTGCTTGGAAGACTTCCAACCTTCCCACTGAGAATCAAGTACCTCTTGCAAACTCTTTGGCATCAACACAATCCTCTCTCCAATGGCTGCAAAAACTTTCCTGCGACATCTTGTCACAAGCCAAGAAAACCATCAATCTTGAAAACAAATTTATACAAGATTGAAAATGATGCCAACAAATTCTTTTTTCTCTTCAAGCAAATGGTCGCATCTTGTGCTTCATCAAAGCACATGGATTTTTCCTGCATCTTGGTGTACTCAAAATCAACTTACAAGCCAACAAACACCATTGACTAAACATAAGTCGAAAGACATGATCGACACAACATAGTTGTCAAGACAACATGGACACAAGTCGAGACTCATTTGAAACATATCAACCTTCCCAAAATGACAAGTCGACATTCATGATACATAATCATGTTACAATCATGAATCTTTCATGATGAACTATCACCAGGTTCATTGCTTACACATACACAAAAACAAATGCATGTGCATGACTCTTCAACTCTCCTTCCAGTACATACATAAGTACATAAACCCAAAACATGTGGGTACATAAGAGCTGAATATGAAAAAGATATATGGCTGTAACAAGTGAACATCATACCCCTGTTTTACATCCTCCTGGTGAAGTTGTGCAACAACAAAAATTCCTTCAAATGAATTGTATTCACATGCAACTTGCATCATACAAGTTGTGATAAACTGCTACAACTTATCATACTCTCAACATAAATGCACACATAAGGCTGAAAAGTGCATTTACAATAGAAAATGCAAGCCTTACTTGCTCAAGAAATCCAACCATTTCTTACCAAGCCAACTCAACGGTGACTTTTTTTGCTGAAAATCGTCTTCTTGTGAATCATCTTAACACACATCAATGATGGAATCTCCTCTTCCATTCTTGCCAATATCTTTATCCATCTACTTCTTGTACTGTGGATGAGTGGTTGGATCCAATGTCCAACATTGGTCAATGAGATGACCCCTCTTCTGACAATGAGTGCAAATATTTTGCATCTCCTTTTCAAGTTGTCTTTGCTTGTAAAGTTTCCTGAAAGTGGTCAATCTTTTCCAATATTTTGAAACATGATGGTTATATAAACCACAATATGTACATGGATTTTTTCTTCCATTTTTACATGCAAATTTATCATGCTTAACATAATCAAAAGCAACTGGATGATAAGAAGAATTATACCTTGAACATTCACCTTTATTGCCTCTTTGAGGAGGTGACTTTGAAGAGTTACAAGCTCTCCTTTGAAGACCAACAAATCTGTTCTTGTCCTCATGGTTGTCACAACTCTTTTGTTTCACACATTTTCCTTCATCTTGAACACAAGCTTTGCATGCTGGAGACATTGAACTTGCAACAAAAGTTCTTGAACTTTCACCTTTATAGCCTTCTTGAGGAGGTGAACTTAAAACAAAATTTGTTCTTGGAACTTTTTCCCTTGTCTCCTCAACTTTGGAATTTTCTCCATCTCTTCGTTCATATCCAATACCATTGGGTTCAGAATACATAAAAACCCCAGAAATGACTAATAAAACTCTGAAAACGGATCATGGCTCATCCAGGTATGACCTCTTCTACATGTGGCCTTAAGCTTCCCTGAGCTTCCTTGTGGCAAAAAACACCTGTAAAATTCCTCAAATGGATCTGAAACCTATCCCAAAGTGTTCAGAGCATAATAATTAGCCAAAAATGATTATTCAATCACAAAAAACAGACATGGGCTCATCTGAGCATGACCTCAATCAATGAGGGCTTCAAGCTCCCTGGAGCTCTCTGAAACTTCAATGGTGAAAAACCTGCAAAAGAAGTCTTCAAATGGCTTTGAAAACAATTTCAATGGATTCAGAACGTCCAACAACCCCTAGATGGGCTTTTTCGACACCTCATTTGGCTAAAAAATGAAGAAGATAGGCCTCCTGTCATTTTCTTCCTTCAAGCTTACTGTCTCTGGTTTTCCAAAACGCACCTCTATGTGCCCAACCTAGCACACACGCTCAAATTTGTGCTAAGACCTAGCACCCACGCGTAACCACAAAAAGGGTCAAACTGTAGGACAGTTATGGGTGCGCCTAGCCCCTAACCGCCAAGGCCATGGTCATGTGGGTCATAGGGCTGTGTGCATATACAAAAAGGGATAACCTTTATATCCATCGGTTAAGCGCCAAGTGTCGGGCACATAGTAAAACCATTTAAACTCCCGTGCATTTGTTTAACTATGGTCGTATATAAAACACATAAAATCAGGGTTTAAAATCATTGAAAACGTGTGCGCGCACGGTCTCCCTGTAACAAGGGTCATATGTATATATGCATGCGACCGAGGGTTGGGGCTAAGCCCCAGCCTGGACCCCCGTGCCAACTGTTAAACAAGTCTATTTCAAATATATTCCAAACCACATATTAACAAGTAACAATGCGTGGTGTGTTGGCAGGGTGAACTTTCCAAAGGCTTTACATGCGTGTGGGGAGGTCCGGGGTTCGATCCCTACGGACTCCATAATTTTTAAACCAACAACCAATACCAATAACAGGGTGCCACGTAGTAGCCCACGCTTGGGCCACATAGCACCACTCCATTTTCCCATTAAATGCCACATGTCACAAATTGATTCGTCCACATCTGCCAATGAGTGAATGCCACATCACCATCTTCCACCTCAGTGTACAGACGTGCCATGTCATCGTATGGAATGCCACATCATTGTACAGTCTATGCCATGTCATCATCTGTACAGACTGTACGGACTATACAATCAGCACATTTTTTTTTACCTAATTGACGATTCGAACATATCGTGATATCTCTCTCATCCAATGTCCGTTTGAACCCAAACAAGTTGTGTTGGGTTCATGACGACGAGGCATACACACCCGTCCGTTTTGAGGCAATTCTGAGAACTTTGATTTTTGAGCTAAATTTTGACCCCTGGTCTTGATTTTGATCACCAGGTGGGATGGTACGAATGAGGTGAACCCACGTGGGTGCCACATGGCCCTTGACTTCAGAAGGGAATAACTATCAATCTAGAGCTTGGATTTGAGCATGGTAACATTCGTTGGAAAGCTCTTGACGAGCACAAGATGACGAAGATATCAGGAAGATGATTCAAGATGATTAAGAAAATAAAAATTCTTATGCCCCATCCCCTAAAAAGGTACTTAGGGGTCAGATGTGTTACAAAGTGGTATCAGAGCAGGAAACAACACTTGGCTTGATTGGGCTTACGAAAAAGGATAGTGATTATTTTTATTTCTTAGAGAACTTTAAGGGAGAGGGAACCCTGCCTTATCCTATCTAGCAGAGCATGATTCAAACAAAGGCATGGATGGTTTGGGGAATAGTCAAAAGACTAGTTTACCAAAGCTAATATAAGCATGTTGAGAGTATTATTTCCATACATAAATTATATGCATAAGTTCCTTAAGGAGAAGGATGCATATTAAAATTCAGTTGGGATTTTACCTAACAAGATTGAATCATTCTAGATTGTGGAATAAGAAGACTATCATTTCTTTTGAAGAAATGATAGCCAATCCTACAAAATTGGGATTATGTCGAGGGGAATTAATAATAAAACTTGGATGCAAATGGCATAAACCCGTTTTAAGAAGTACTTGAGTCCACAAGGAAAATGGACTGAATAGGTGGCGGGAATTTCCTAAAAAGTGGGCTTATGAAGCCTCTATTAATTAAAAGTGTTGATTAAATGAAGGATTTGGAATTGGGAGAACAATCCTCCATGTCTAGAGGCCTCATTGGAATAGGTGAGATCAACCTACTTGACCTTTTATAACCGAAAAACTTCCTACTAGGGTAATATCTCTTTGTAAAATAAAATGAGTCTTATGGGTTGAGGACAACCCTCATGGAAGAAATGAGGTGACACGAGCAAGTTTAAAATATCATGGTCATGCTAATGGAATGTATATCCATGTTAAATCAATGGCATGTATATTCATAATAATGAAAAGATGTAAGCAACTGGAATATATCTGCACTGCAGACATAGTTGAAATGATTGGTGCAAAAGGATATGCTAGAATGCACATGGAAAAATATTGAGCATGCAAATTAGGCATGTTATAACCTATGGTGTGTTGTAAGGTATGGTCTACTAATGGACGTTTTAGATTAGAATGACCTTATGTCAGTAGGAGTTAATAGCAAGAATGAAATGTTGATAATGTTGCGGCCTATTACCTTAATAAGATAGGATTGTAAGGATTAATGAGAGACCAATGCAAGGTCTGATTAAGGAGGTTTCAAAACACCTTTTGATGACCAGTTGATCATATTGACATCCATAGGTGAATGGTAGTCGTATGGGTATGGCTTGGTATACTCAGATAGCTATAAGAGGGAGTTTAGGAAAACATTCCCTTGTAGAGAACTGTTGACCAAGAATGAATTGAGGCATGAAGAAGAGACTAGAAGTGGTTATCTTACTACCTTGAGTGATACAATAACTACCCATAGGAATTCTGAATTATGGAAGGTTTTTGTAGTAGAAAGGGAAAAAGTGACCCTTGTTGGTTATTTCCATGTAGAGAGGACAACATCAATATGAATTATGACTATGAGACAAGTCATATGATTGAATTTAATCTCTCACTAAAGAAAACTAATGTTAAAACTAAAATATCAATGTGAATGAATGAGGTAAAAAAGTGCAAGCGATGCACCTACATATATACAAATATGTGTACACATGCTTAAAATAATAATATGACTGCAAGCTCTCAACTAAGAGGGAAGCTCAGTGTTGAGTGTCTCTATGAGGCTTCCCATAAAAATGACAGAAAGATCCTTGGGAGGAGTATCTGGAAGTTTGATATGTCCATGTGTATGAGTGGCATGGACAAGGTGCAAGTAATGATCTTGCATGATGAATGTTTAGTTGTGTTTATTTATGCCTGACTGCATGGATGTAATTGTAATGCATCGTAAGGTTGCTTTATATAACGACTAATATTAAGACCAAATAGATATGAATGAATGATTTTTAAAGTAAAGATATATATGAGTTGTGAAATATACCTATGGTTGTTACAAATAAGCTTATGATTATGCATGTGGTTAAGTACATCATCAATGTAAGTAAACAAAACAAGGAATATGTGTGGATAAAAAAGTTGGATGCATAACAAAGGTGCATGTTTATATTCATTATGGAATATTTGATAAATAGATGAAGCTAAGTCAAGGTTGACGCCATCAAATATAGTATGGATATGCAATAAGGAAGTTGTATGCCAAATGAGTTTTCTGTGGAGGAATTGTGTGAAGACTCTGTCAGGAGAACAAAGTCACAACCTTAATGACTGTTGAGAATTGGGAAGTGGGTTGCAAGTGTGTGTGTGTATATATATATATATATAAGAATCTTGGATTACATTCTAAAACAAAATGTATGAGTGGAAGACTAGCAAATGAATGTTGACCATTCTAATAATTGAATGGTAATGTGCAGAATGCAGGGGTTCATGATTCATTGTGAACAAAAGGTTTGTTCTTGGTTGTTGTAGCATTTCGATTTTCCAAGAAGGTTGAGGTGAACCTAACTAAGACTGCTCAAGGAAACGAGCATGTAGATCACAATAAGAAGTAAATTGCAAAAGAAAAAAAAAGGAAAAGGAGGAATACTTTTCTCATCTTAAAAGATATGAATTCCTTAACATAGTTGTAGTCCTTAAAAAAACAACTATGAAAACAAGTACAACTGGTAAAAGTAAAATAAACCAATGAGTATGTTTAAATGAATAGGATTGGTTGAGCCATGTTATGTAAAGACACTGAGGCACTTGAATAACTAATATGGACTGAAAGTCCTAGGATGTGTAGAAGGAGTTGGAAAAGGGAAGAGCCCTTAACTCCTTTCTTGATGTATATTATGTTTTCTCTGGGATGAGAAATTGGTGTGTTGATGAAATTAAATGTTTTGACACCATAATGATGATGGTTGTATGACTGTAGAAACAATTGACAATTGTTTGTGTTGCACTCATGAAATTATTAAGGATAATGTGAAGAAGTACATAAACATATGCTAGGACATATATGAAAATCTTTTTTTTATTTGAATGTTATGATACATGCATATTTATTTTACATGATGACTAATGTATTTGTGATACATGTCATGTGTAGAAAATAAATTGAAACTATTGGGAAAGACAATTACCAATTATGGAACCTTAAGTAGAGGATGAATATGAGAAGTTTGTTGTTGAAATTTGTTGAAGGGACTTTAAAAGTCCCCATAAAGAACCACTTATGAGGAAATATCAGAGAGGGTGTTGAAATCTAGAACATGTATAAAAGTGTTCATTCCTATAAGGCATAAGGTATGAATGGATTGGGTAAGAATCCCCTCTGAAATATTTTATTATTTCAATTATATATAATTAAGTTAAGTGGTTTTTGGATTCCATTGATACCCAAGTAGGGTATGATTCAGGAAAATAACCCGAATAATAGAGAGAGGAAGTCTACGCCATTCAAAGATGAGTTATCATCCTTGCAGGAAAATGCATGAGTAAGGAGTACCATGGATACAATGACCAATCTAAGGAGATTTGGAATAGAGGTGTTAATAGTTAGCACACTGCATGGAATGCATTGAGGAATTGCATAAGAGGGTAGACAATGGATTGCCCATTAAGGGAGGAGGACCTTCCAAGACACTACTTGAATTGTAGAGGTGTTAAAGAAAATATAATTTTGGGTGGCCATGAGTGTTGACATCCTGGTTACTAATGAAGGAAGAATTCTTGGGTGCATTCAAGAGAAAGTTTTAGTTTCATATGTGATGATTTGGGATCATGATCAACCTGTAGTGGGAAGCATAGTCCCATTGTAAAAGTGAATGAGAATGATTAAAACTATGGTGAAAAGGTTGGTTGAGCTTCAACACACCATGGAAAGGTGCTTGTCATAAGTATGGAAAACTTGAACCTAACGTAAGAGTATAATGGGTATGGATGTGTCCATGAATATTGGCACACTGATTAAAGTCAACTTATATTTGAATTTCATTTGGAAAATTTGGTATGTTGAAAGGATACATACATAAATAATGATATTTAATTTTGTTTTGTACCCTTAAATAGGTGAAAATGACTTGGACTATTAGTATGCATAGTTTTGAAAATACAATGTGCATGAAAACTAACAATTTGTTTGGTGAGAAATGTTGAAATTGCAGGAAGAAAAGGGTCTTGGATATGGTAGTGTTATAAGCCCATAAGGAAGACCAAATTCCTGGTGAGCTAAAATTTTATGGGAAGGAAAGTCCCATTTGTGAATAGGGTTCCTGTGCGGAACAAATCTGAAAATAAATGTGCAATTTGGAAATTTGTGGGTGACAAATTTTCCAGAAAATTATGAATTTGAAATTGATGATAATATCGCATAATTTATGTATACTTGTGATACATGTGAGACAAAAAATATCTATCTAGGAAGGAAAGGTGAAGTTTATCGAGCTGGAAAGCATGAAAAAGGATATTTTTGAGACAGGAGGACCCTATGGTAAGCCATGATTTCCCTAGAATACATTGTCTTGTGGTAACAAAAGATGGAGGGAAGCCTCAATAGAGAAATATCGAGGGATGCCTCGATTGTAAGGATCAATGAAGTCTTTATAAATCTTCATGTGCAAGAAATAATTGGAAAGTAAAGATGGATTGATTAAGGGACTGTATAACAGAGAAGGGGACGCCTGAGTCGGGGCCTGGAGGGTGAGTGACCAAAAGGAAGAGGAGACTCTGATAATTATTATAAACTATTGATTGGGATCATGCACACAATGGGTATGTCAAGGAAAAATAGTGAGCTAAGGTAAAAAGATATCCATATGGATGCAAATCCACGAATTGCACAGATAAGTATTGTGCTAGATTATGAAATTTTTCCTCTTGAATTTTGCAGAACAATAAAACATTTTTGCATAAAATTGTGATTAATATGCTTGTCTTCCAATATTTTTGAAGGAAGGTGACAAAGGCCAAGGGTTTGGAAAGGGCCTAACCAAAAAAGAGGATGAATATTTCTAAAGTATCTAAATGAAAAAGGCATGAAAAGTGTTACTAAGAAAGAAAACCAAGGACGATGTTCCTTTTTAAAGGGGAGGGGATTGTAATACACTTGTTTCCCCCAACTTTTAATCAATCATTAATTATGATCACCATGTTATGGCATGTGAACAATGTAAATGTATTATTGTATATATTTCCAAAAAACGACTGTGGGGTTGAAGACTTGAAGTATTGGCCATGATACCACTAGAGGAAAGAGCAAGGAAACTATAGAGAGGGTTCATTATGTCAAAATCTCTCAAATTCTCTTTATGGAAATAATAAGTCTCATCTTAATCCCAAGGAAAAATTAGGTAATGAAATAAGGATTGGTGGTTGAACAATGAACTACCCCCATGAATGGAAGCATGGAGAGTCTGGATGAGGAGACATAAAACTATCAGCAAGAAGTACCATAGAGTGCAGTTTTCCTGCAGGCCTAGACTGACCTGAGTTTCTTCTGATAGAAGGAATGAGACAGGTCCAGAACCTCCCTGGGGGGAAACAGAGAGGGCATGCAGGAGAAGAAATATACCATTCATAAAGAGGAAGATCACGAGAGGCTCTCTAGCTAAAAGAAAATAACTAAACGATTAATTTGTTCTAGTTAAAGGGAGAGAACATGAGAAAGGATATCGAAGAGTTTGCAGAAAACATGACCTGAGAAGAGGGTCGTGAGCTTGATTCTGAAGGAGCATCTGATAAAACTCGTAGAGGCTATGAAAGAGAAAGGATCTCTGAGAAATTGAAAACTTTCCCTAGTGATATCATGTCTTGGAACAGGGATGGCCATAGCACTAAGAATGAATGCCTTTCAGCCTACAGTTGGGTGGAAAGAAGAACACCCACAGTCAGTTGGTCAGTGATCGACTGTAATAGATAATTATTCCATAGACTCTCTAGACTTAAATTTAAAATTTATGATTGTATGCTTATATTTTCTCTATACAAATACATCCTTGATATATAGGGGTGATGGTATATTATTGTATCTTGTTTGGATGTTAGATAATTGTGACTCTGGCAGTCTAGCTGACCCAATATGTTGAGGTAGTTTTTGATCATTGTCCCCTGTCCATGGTTTTGTGCTTACTTCTACCTAGAAAAGGAAAATTATCAGTAATGGGGTTCTAAATGAATTTGGGACCTAAGGCTTTGGCCTTTGTATTGGTTAAAGAATTCCTCAAAGGGACTGTTCAGAGATCAATCCCACAAGTAAAGAGTTGGGATAAACTCTATAAGACCGTTTGGGTCTGGTCGATCCCTCGAATTTCCTTTCCATGTTTGAAAACTTGAGTATTGTGAATGGAAGGCGCTTCCTTCAAGCCAATCGTCTAAGTAACCATGGGCTCATGCTCATGGCCTTAACCAAATTTTGGATAAGACTTAGTAGTGTAGCCTCTATAGCTACGTGGACCTGTCTCGATAGTGGGATAAAAGTGTATTGGGAGGTTTCTGGTGAGAGTTTGAAGATGGGAGGTCCGGTCGATTTCATAGGTAGGAGAGGCTGGAGGCTCCCGGAGGTTGTCAGTTCAGAGTGACATGGCACATTGACGTCACCTAGGGTGACATGGAACCATGTTTGGAATGCCACTTGTCATCCTGATTCATGATTTTTACATATATTATATTCCAATTGGAACGTGACACATGTCTCCCATTGATAGGGAAACATGTCTTCTCTATTATTTTCCGCAGGTCACCCCCTGGTACGTAGTTTCTTGACCTAATGGATAATGGGACTTCGAGAGTTCGGGAGTTCGGAACTCCGGTAGGCTTAGGGTGTTAGAATGTATTCTCCAATAGGGCCGAAGGCCAAAGCCACGTGGTAGGATTCTGAGGTCATGGGACTCCGAAAGATATGCAATTAGAGAAAAGGGAGTTCAATGTTGGAGCGTCGAACATTGAAATCCCTTAAGCATATGCGTCAAATGAGGGCGAATCTAGGTAGTTGGATTTAACAGTGGATTTATCTCCACCATATATGCAGGAGTTCTAGGGAACTTCGAGACTTTGAGACTCCAGGAATGTTTCAGACGAAGGTTTGAAAGCCTGGTGATCGCAAAGGCACAGGGAACATTTTATGTAACCTCCCCTTCAGTGGCCATGCCATCACTAAACGATGACAACCTTGGTCGAGTCCATGCCAGGTGGGATGGTACAAATGAGGTGAACCTAGGTGGGTGCCACATGGCCGTTGACAAATTATTCCTGAATAAATTCGAAAGGGCATAACTGCCAATCCAAAGCTTAGATTTGAGAATGGTAATAGTCATTGGAAATCTCTTGACGAGAGGAATATGACAGAGATATCGGGAAGATGATTTGATATGATTGAGAAAAGATGAATTATTATGTTTGATCCCTTAAAAATGTACTTAGGGTTTGGGTGTGTTTCAGGTGTGAAATCTTGGAGAATACTGTAATGAATCTCCTGTAGGAACCAACTAGACCCATAACAGATCTAACCTCTAAAATGTTTGTTGGAGCTGACAACATTTTGATTTCTTCAATATTTTTTGAGTCCATTTCTATTCCATCTTATAAAACAATGTGACCCAAATAATGGATATGATTTTGATAAAAATTACATTTAGTCAATTTGGCATACAATTGGTTCTCTCTCAACACTTGTAGAACCATCCTCAAATGTTTATCATGCTCCTCCTCTGTCTTGGAATATATAAGAATATCATCCAATAATACAATGAAAAACTTGTCCATAAAATATTTGAACACCCCATTCATTAGAAACATAAATGTAGTGGGTGCATATGTCAACTCAAAATGAACCACTACAAATTCATAGTGTCCATACCTTGTCCTAAAGGCTATTTCTCTAGTGTCTTCTTCTATGATTCTCACTTGATGATATCTTGACCTCAATATTGAAGAATATATTTTCTCCTTTCAGGTGAACAAAAATATCATCAATCATTGGAAAAGGATATTTATTCTTTACTGTAACCATGTTTAGTTGTCTGGAGTCAATACATAACCTGAACGTTCCATCACTTTTCTTGAAAACACTAAATCGATATCCCCAAGGAGAAACACATGGGTGTATGTACCTCTTCATCAACAATTCTTCTAGCTGCACTTGCAACTTCTTTAGCTCTGGTGTGCTCATTCCGTAGGGATTTTTAGACACTCGGGAATCTCCAGGACTTAAGTCAAAAGAGAAATATATATCCGTCTTTGGTGGCAATACTGGAAACTCCCCAAACTTATATTCACACTTTTTCAAGAAGGGATAGTCTTAAGGACTTGTCTCAACATCCTTCATTGGCTCTTCCATATGGGATGCATATATCCGACACCCTTTTCTAAAGCTTATTTTCAGTTGCAATGCTCAAATATCTTAGAAACATATAGGCCTTGGAATACCTTACATTGACTTTGAATTTCCTTCCTCATCAAGAAGTGTAAATGCCTTGTTATAACAATCTAATACAACACAATGTTTTTCTATCAAATCCATACAAATTAGGAATTCATAAGACCCAAGTGATATGTTGTTCAAATATGACTTAGTTTTGATTCCATTCATGTTTATAGGGTATTCTTTAACAAGCTCATTTATTCTTCTTTTGGTTCTAGTAGCTAGTTGAACTAACCAATACTTTCCATGCTTACATTTCTTCAATTTAAATATTTCAACTAGATTTGGAACTATATAGCTATTAATAGCTACAGAATAAATAAAAATAGCTATGGGTTGATTATCAATCTTACTTTCCACTTCAGTCATGTGGGATTGATAGTATGTTTTTCTATTGTACAAGGTTGCATATATCCTTTGAATGCTTATTTCCATGGCATCTATTATCTCTTCTTTCTTGATGTTATGCATAGTCTTAATTTTATCTCCCCGATGAGGAAAATAATTATTCATGTGATCTCCTTAACATACCCAACAATTTATCGGTTGTTTTCTTGGCCTTCTTCCCAAAGAATATGTCATCTTCTAATAACCTTGATATGGATACCCTGGTTGATATGCTTGATATCTATTCCTAATTAAAGGTGGCATGAACCATTTCTTCTTTTGATCCATATTTCCTTTCTTCTCTTCATCCTAGGCATTTTGGAAAGTTGGTCTTCCTTTGTTCTTCTCATACAAATACTTAGCCTTTCTTATGGCTTCCTCTAAATTCCTGGGATCGTCAAAATAAATTTTATCCTTGTAGAATGATGGCATTCCACTCAGAAACATATGAATTTTGACCTTCTCATCTTTGATAAAACTCACATACCTGAGAAGTTCCAAGAATTTCCTTTCATATTCATCCAGGGTCATGTTCCAAAGTTTGATTTCAATGAAATATTTTATATTCTTGTCATAATATTGTTCCAAAAAGTATTACTGTTGAAAATATTTCTTGAACTACTTCCAATAAATTCTCTTCTCATGAAGGTGATTAACCTTCTTCATCTTATCCCACCAATTATATGCATTTCCTTGAAGCTGGTAGGATGAAATTATTTCTTTTGTATTTGATGTGTAATCATGTAACTGGAAGTATTTCCTCATTCCCAGCAACCATGCTTCTCCATCTTCTCATTTCTTGTTCTCTGCATAAAAAGATGATGGCTTGAGATTCCTTAGCTCCCCTTGCAAGATATCTAACCCATGTATTCTCCTTTGATGTCAGACATTAGAAATACTTGGGATGATTTCTGAACATGAACATGCATATTATCTCCTATTCAACTACCTTGCGAGTGAATATGATGATGCCTACTAGCACTCCTTGAATGTCTAAATCATTTATGATCATCCCTCCTATCATGATATCTAAATACTTCCACTTGCCTTGCACTAACTTCCTTCTTTGTGACCAAATATTTGTTGACTTAATTTTGTATCATATTTAGGATTTGTAGTATCTCATATTGATATTTCATGATCTTTTCATTATTTTCCCTATAACTCTGCACTTTTCTTTGCAGGATTCTCATAGTTACAGGCTCCTTCCCATCTCTTCTTCCATTATAATTTGTCTCAACATTTCCCATGTTGACATGCATACCTATGATCTCTTATTTGTGTCTATAAGACCCTTGTGGATCCTTCATATCTCTAGTTATCATATAGGAACTAAAGTGTTCTTTACTGTATCTCTAATTACGCAAGAATGTGCATGCAATAATTTCTATTAGAATTAAATATATTGCAAAATATTTGTTAATTAGATTACAGGTTATTCATCACATAAATTATGAAGAACACAATTTACCAAGTCAAAATAAAAATTCCTTAAAAACATTCTTCTCCAAAATATCTCTCCAATGGCTATGCTCATGCCTCATTCTGAGTTATGAGTGGAAAGTTACAACATTCTCATGTTGCAATTTCCACTTTATTACTTTCTGAGAAAATTTTAGTGTGCAATTCAAAATTATGTGTGAATTTATATCTTCTCCTCCTCAAGGAATTTCCAAAAACTGTTCATTTGTTTAAATCTGAGCTCTGAGTTGAAAGTTATTGTCCGAAGTAGTTTTTATTGGTTTTCCCAATTTGTCCTTGTATTCTACATGTGTCTTATTTATCTTCGTGCACATTATTACATACATAGATCCCAAATCTGTCTCCATGGATGTCTTCTATGGTTCATAAGATTTCCATGCACTACCATTGTGCCTAAAACAAATTTTTGAGTAAGGAGTTATGCCCTATGAAAGTAAACTAGTGTCAAAATTTTACCTTTACTATTTATGTTGTATATTTCTCATATGAGATATGTTTTTCACTTGGAGTAGCTCATTGGATAGATCTCTCGGGGTTCTTTTATTTTAGTTGCAGAGATAGAGAGTTTACCTTGGCACACTGTATTCTATGGGTTTTGATTGCCTAAAAATGTCGTTTAGGGCCTCAAAATTGCCCTGCAAGTTCATGACCTTCAAAAAACAAAACAAATCACAAAAAAATGACTATTTTCCTATTATAAAAACCCTTTAATCTGCACCATTGATATCAAATCAAAAGAAATTTAAATTGTTCATATACTCTCTATCAAGGATCAACGCGACAACTTCTTTTTGTAAACCAAACTTTCTCACTGACCTCCCTATTGCATGATCATAGACCATCGACCACTTTTCTTCGCAAAAAAAAAGTTTCCATGAATCTTGTTGATCCTCGATCATCGACGATCGTTCATCAAAGAATTCCTTTGAAGACTAGCTTAGTTACAATTTTTCCAAACCTCGACCATCGGATATCAACCATCTCTTGTCTGAGTTGGCAACTATGGTAACATGGAATGACACATAGATGATTACATGGAATTACACATCATCTTGAGGCATCAAATTGGCTTATGTGGCATGGCACATTGTTTTTGACGTGGCAGAACACATCATCCTCCTACTTCCTTCATCAACCATCAATAGTTTCTCTTGGAAGGGTTGAAAATCGTACTAATCCTTCTGAAAACTAACCATCGACCATCAATGATCAAAGATTCATTTTGTATGCATGAAAATTTAACCAAATCTTGTTGATCCCCGATCATTGGTTATTGGAAATCAAATATTTATTTTGGTTGAGTCAACTCTTCACCAAACTTGTCGATCCAACCATATAACATATGAGGTTTTTCTTGGTGAACTTCAACAGTTAGAAATTTCAACCAAATCCCAGGTGAATTTGGGCCATCAATATCCAACTCAAAAATGATATCTTCCATCGATTATGCTCCAACCTGCCAACAAATGATAATGAATGCATATCATCAATTTGTCTCATTTTCACAACCATTGAAAATGAATCTTGATCGTTTATCTAGTAACCTTTCCAAACTTAGAAAACATTATAATTTATTAAATTTATTAAAATGAATCTGATTCGTTGATCTTGAGATCAAATGCGATCTCAACGGTTTATTTGTTAAACTTTGCCCAATGTTGCACCAACCATTAAAATGTGAAACTTGACCTTACAGGTTGAATCTAACTTTGCAATCCATGTGATTGATTCCATTAAACATCTTAGACATTTTTTAGGTAAGTAAATCTCAATTTTTCACATGAATTTAAGGAATTTTCTCTGGTTGTCCATTGTTTTCCCCTGAATTCACTCAAACCGTAGTCTATAACAGTGAATATGCCCAAATTTTCACTAGTTCTTGGCCCATATGGGTCCATTCTTGAACCATAATCTCTAACACCACTTCGTAATGTACCTAGACCCATCTAGGTCACATTACTACTAAAACGACCCAATAAAATTTCTAATATAAATGCCAAATGTGGAAATAACACACAACATGAAATTCTAACTCATGCATCTATCCATATCAAATAAAAATGTAAATGAAATTGCTTTGTGCTAGAAAAAGCTAAGTGCATATAACATCATTCCACCACAAAATATATATTCATATGCATCAATTCTACTCACAACAAGTAGCATTAACAAAATATAAATTAGAGTAAAATGCACAACAATTATATCAACATTTAAGACAAATCAACAAAATAGATAAGAACACTTATCTTATGAAAGTATGCATCCTATTGTATAGGATGGACATTCCTCCCAACCATAGATTTATTCTTGTAGTTATCAACAAAAAGTCACCCTTCAGTTGGGGATATGAATCCACAAGAGACAATGGCCCCTAAGGTTGGATAATGTCCCCCTCTCAAAAGTCAAATCTCATAGTTAATTCCATTCCACTATCTCTCTTCCCCTTAACCTGCAGAAGAAAAGAGATGGAATCCCCCTTCATTTCTCATAGTACCTCGGGCCATTCTACTCCCCTCTAGGGATTGCAAAACAGGTTGGACAAGAAATATTGTTGATGTGACCTTAGAAATTCTAAAACTACAACATGAATTCGCCTAGGAGCCAAATGTTTGCTTCCCTTGATGAATTTCAAAGATAATGTTACTCAAAGGCTCACAACCTCTTTCTCCACAAAATTTCATTTCCAAACGACTACCAAACATTCCTACAACAAGTGCCTTCAATCTTCAACTCTCAACACTCCTTTACTAGCTAGAAAACGCTATGTAAAAACAACTCTCCATGCAAAAATGTGAATCTCTAATTAAGCTCTCCTCCCCATACAAATTCCCCCCCTTTCTATTGCTTGCTTGAATTTCACTCTTCCCCAAGTTGATTTTACTTGGGCCCCATGCTCTCAATAAATATGGGAAGTGACTATCACACCTACCTTCTTACATGAATTAAATGATTAGGCTCTAGAACACTCAACTAGGAAATAAAAGGTTCATGGTTAAAATAATTTAGAAAGAAATATGTTGGGTTTAATAAAAGTGGGTAAAATATCCCCCTTGGACCCCTTCCCTCTCTTTTGGAAAATTAACCCCCAAATATCCATCTGTGTCCATCTGCAATTGGCAATACATTTTATTCATTATATTCAATTTACATCATTTACATATTACATTGCTTTGGCTCTCGACCATACATCATATTTACAATATGCATCGCTATTTTGGGGTTTGAAAATGGGGATGTTACAATGTTGACCTCATGATATCTCTCTTTTGACTCTCATTGTGGGAGGAGACTCTAAAAAATCCAAAGAACACCTTCCATCAGTTTCCAAGAAAAAATATTTCAAAATTTGAGAAAGATATGAGATTTTGGGGTAGGGTCATGCTTACCTTAGGTGGCAAGTGCGGTTGGTCACACCCTATCCTTCTAAAAATATGTGGCCCTTCTCTCATATCCAACTGGTCAGGTATGACTATACAACCCACCTCCTTTCGTGGTCCCCCAAATCCCAACTTTGTAGTAAAAATATTGAAAAATGTATTGAAAAGAAAGAGAAGGAGATTAGGAATTACTTGGTCCTAATGATTTTTAATTCTGCTAGTTGAATATCTCACAATCTTCTCTAGAATATCTGGGAGGTGGGAGGTTCCTATTCAATTTGGGAATATTACCAAAGGTAAGTATGAAAATGACTTGGCTTTATCATAACAAGGCCTTCCTCACCTTTTGGGCTTCATCAAAAACCCTTTTCACACCTGAAACAACTAAGTACTTTCCATTTATTTTTATTTTTGAAGAGTTTCTCATGCATAATTTTCATCAAGGGTCTATTGTTTTTACATTTTGCATGAATTAGTCATGTTATTTGGTGTTTTTTGGCAATGTCCATTGAACTTGAGGCACATGTTTCAAAATGGAATATAGAGATAGATTTTTCCACGCAACACCATCTTTCATTATTAGACATCCCTTTTTCCATCACAAAGCCTTAGTTTCAATACCATTGATTTGTGAAATTATCCTTTCTAATTTTCAGGTTGCAACTTTTGTGGTAAATCCTACCTTTACTAGGTCACGCCATAGTTATCACCCTGAGTGTTGTCTAGTGACTATGTTGTGAATTTTTGTAGGACTAGGAACCCTCCTTTAGACCCCCCATGACTTGAAGTTGAGCCTCATTCTTCTCTCCTCATCCTTTTTCTAGCCATATCCTAAGGAGGTTCCCATATTTTTTTTATTAATTTATGGTAATGCATGCATATTGTTGTTTATGTCTTGGTGCCTAGTGCTATGTTTTTGTTTTCTTTACTCTTTCTTTCCAATGTTATAGTTACACTTTACCTCTTTCCTTTTGCATTATATTGCCTCCATTTTTAGACCCTTTACACATGGAGAGAACTGTTGCGACGAGTGGAAATCACTTCCTAGTACCATTATATATCTAGTTTTCATAGGCCAGTTCCATGTGCTTGGAACATAGAAGCATGTTTCCGAGCCACTCATTCTCTCCATACAAGCTCACTTTTAACTCTTTTCCATGGTCATTAAACCATGAAAAAGACACCCTATTGAGTAAAATTATGCCTCTTTTTTAGGCTTGTAAAACTATACAAAAAATATACTATCGAGCACACTTTTATCTCTCTTTCGCACTCATAAATTCATGAAGGAGACACTCAAAAACAAAAAGAGTGAATTTTTTTTTACCATTGATCGGTATTCTAAAAAGTGGAATCCATTAGTTGTGTCACCCTTGAACATAGTACCTTTTCACATCTTCATCTTATATTTCTATTACCATCCTTCACCTACTCGAAAGAAAGAAGGAAAATAATTTCATATACCTCCATATGCATCTTCTTGTGAGGAAGATATCTACCCACTCCATGTAGTTTTGAAATTATCACCCTCACCAACATTGATTTTAACATTTCTAGGATCCATGCAATTAGTATGAGTCATATAATCCTACATTTCTAGGATCCATGCAATTAGTATGAGTCATATAATCCTCTAGTTAGTTACTCTTCCAATCACTATGGATATTTCTTTAATGCCTCATGCATTGTGCCACTTTATAAGTGGTGCTCTTGCATTAATGCTTCTAAGTCATCAATGTGTCATGCTATATGTTGAAGGGAAGTAAGCATGAGTCAACCATCTGTTGTCTTGTCAACCATCTGAATTAGGAACCCCTTTTTCAGTTGTACTTGGTGATTCTATCTATTAACAACATCTCTTAGTGTATGGTTCATGTCAATTTATGGGTGATACATTAACATCCTCATTCATTGTATCTCGTCACATCGACTTCATCACATTATCTAAAATAGGGATCTAGAACCCAAATAGTACCATAGAGCTTGAAATCTTTAGAGGTAGGTTTCCTTGTGATCGATAGTGGGTTTACATAATTGAATATTGATCCATCGATTTTATGAGTGTTCAACATCAAAGCCTCTATTCACACTCACTATATTGTACTAGCCTCCTTGGGGTCCATTTTCATAATTGGTGGGTCCCCTCATATCTATGAATGGTATTCATCAATGACCAATAATCATATGGGTTCTACCATGCTCGAAAGTAGCTCATATATTCGCATGGAGTGCAATAGTACCATCAGGCTTTAGGTGAATACCTTATGCCTAAGGGGGAATCACTCACTCATTCTTCCGTACCATGTTGCAATGGAGTATATCACTAATGGATTAGTACTTTTAAGACTACATGGATGTTGTTAAGAACCAAATATTAATATCGCATAGAAAAACCTCAGAATAAGTACTAAATGCTATGAAAATGAGAGAAACTCAGATAATAAGCCTCTTCGAGGGGGAAACCTCCTTATGCCCAAATAAATGTACAGTTACAAGATTATTCAAAATGAAAATGTCTCCTTGGTATATATAGGAGACTAGGAGGTATAATTACAACTAATGGACTAAAGACGACATAAATAAAATAACATTAATAATATAATATGCCCTAATTAAGGGGTAATGAGCCACTATTTAGGGCTTAACATGCCCCTCCCCTTGAGACAAGTGTTTTCCGCAACACTTGGGTAACTTTGGATGCTTCTATATAAAAGACTCATCTTCCCAAGTGGAATCTTAGCCGATAGTTTCCTCCATTTAATGAGATACTCTTAAATGGATCTATTCCTCATCTGGTGAATTCTTGTGTCATTGATGGCTTCAAGATCCATTATGATTTTTCCTTCCTCATCAAGTTCTAGAAATATAGTTTGAACTAGGATCTTGTCACCTACAACCTTCTTTAAGCATGAAACATGGAAAACTGGGTGTACTCGTGAAGATGGAGGCAACTCCAATTTGTATGCCATAGTAACAATCTTTTGAAACACCTTATAAGGGACATAGTACTTTAGTGATAATTTATTATCCTTCCCGGCTTGCATGAGGGACATTTGTTTATATGGTTGCAGTCTTAAAAACACCCAATCCCCTACTTCAAAACTTCTAATACCAATTCCAAATGCGGAAATAACACACAACATGAAATTCTAACTCATGCATCTATCCATATCAAATAAAAATGTAAATGAAATTACTTTGTGCTAGAAAAAACTAAGTGCATATAACATCATTCCACCACAAAATATATATTCATATCCATCAATTCTACTCACAACAAGTAGAATTAACAAAATATAAATTAGAGTAAAATGCACAACAAATATATCAACATTTAAGACAAATCAACAAAATAGATAAGAACACTTATCTTATGAAAGTATGCATCCTGTTGTGTAGGAAGGACATTCCTCCCAACCATAGATTTATTCTTGTAGTTATCAACAGAAAGTCACCCTTCAGTTGGGGATATGAATCCACAAGAGACAATGGCCCCTAAGGTTGGATAATGTCCCCTTCTCAAAAGTCAAATCTCATAGCTAATTCCATTCCACTATCTCTCTTCCCCTTAACCTGCAGAAGCAAAGAGATGGAATCCCCCTTCACTTCTCATAGTACCTTGGGCCATTCTACTCCCCTCCAGGGATTGCAAAACAGGTTGGACAAGAAATATTGTTGTTGTGACCTTAGAAATTCTAAAACTACAACATGAATTCACCTAGGAGCCAAATGTTTGCTTCCCTTGACGAATTTCAAAGATAATTTTACTCACAGGCTCACAACCTCTTTCTCCACAAAATTTCATTTCCAAACGACTACCAGACATTCCTACAACAAGTGCCTTCAATCTTCAACTCTCAACACTCCTTTACTAGCTAGAAAACTCTATGTAAAAACAACTCTCCATGCAAAAACGTGAATCTCTAATTAAGGTCTCCTCCCCATACAAATTTTTCCCCTTTCTATTGCTTGCTTGGATTTCACTCTTCCCCAAGTTGATTTTACTTAGGCCCCATGCTCTCAATAAATATGGGAAGTGACTATCACATCTACCTTCTTACATAAATTAAATGATTAGGCTCTAGAACACTCAACTAGTAAATAAAAGGTTCATGGTTAAAATAATTTAGAAAGAAATATGTTGGGTTTAATAAAAGTGGGTAAAATCTCCCCCTTGGACACCTTCCCTCTCTTTTGGAAACTTAGCCCCCAAATATCCATCTTTGTCCATTTTCAATTAGCGATACATTGTATTCATTATATTCAATTTACATCATTTACATATTACATTGCTTTGGCTCTTGACCATACATCATATTTACAATATGCATTGCTATTTTGGGGTTGGAAAATAGGTATGTTACATTGTTGACCTCATGATATCTCTCTTTTGACTCTCATTATGGGAGGAGACTCTAAAAAATCCAAAGAACACCTTCCATCAATTTCCAAGAAAAAATATTTGAAAATTTGAGAAAGATATGAGATTTTGGGGCAGGGTCACGCTTACCTTAGGTGGCAAGTGTGGCTGGTCACACCCTATCCTTCTAAAAATATGTGACCCATCTCTCGTATCCAACTGGTTACGTATGACTATGCAACCCACCTCCTTTCTTGGTCCCCCAAATCCCAAATTTGTAGTAAAAATATTGAAAAGAAAGAGAAGGAGATTAGGAATTACTTGGTCCTAATGATTTTTAATTCTGCTAGTTGAATCTCTCACAATCTTCTCTAGAATATCTGGGAGGTGGGAGGTTCCTATTCAATTTGGGAATATTACCAAAGGTAAGTATGAAAATGACTTGGCTTTATGATAAAAAGGCCTTCCTCACCTTTTGGGCTTCATCAAAAACCCTTTTCACACCTGAAACAACTAAGTACTTTCCATTTATTTTAATTTTTGGAGCATTTATTTTAATTTTTGAAGAGTTTCTCATGCATAATTTTCATCAAGGGTCTATTTTTTTTACATTTTGCATGAATTAGTCATGTTATTTGGTGTTTTTTGGCAATGTTCATTGAACTTGAGGTACATGTTTCAAAATGGAATGTAGAGATAGATTTTTCCCTGCAACACCATCTTTCATTATTAGGCATCCCTTTTTTCATCACAAAGCCTTAGTTTCAATACCATTGATTTGTGAAATTATCCTTTCTAATTTTCATGTTGCAACTTCTGTGGTAAATCCTACCTTTACTAGGTCATGCCATAGTTAGCACCCTGAGTTTTGTCTAGTGACGATGTTGTGACTTTTTGTAGGATTAGGAACCCTCCTTTAGACCCACCATGACTTGAAGTTGAGCCTCATTCTTCTCTCCTCATCCTTGTTCTAGCCATATCCTAAGGAGGTTCCCATATTTTTTTATTAATTTTTGGTAATGTATGGATATTGTTGTTTATGTCTTGGTGCCTAGTGCTATGTTTTTGTTTTCTTTACTCTTTCTTTCCAATGTTATAGTTACACTATAACTCTTTCCTTTTGCATTATCTTGCCTCCATTTTGTGACCCTTTACCCATGGAGAGAACTGTTGCGACGAGTGGAAATCACTTCCTAGTACCATTATACATCCAGTTTTCATAGGCTAGTTCCATGTGCTTGGAACGTAGAAGCATGTTTTCAAGACACTCATTCTCTCCTTACAAGCTGACTTTTAACTCTTTTCCATGGTCATTAAACCATGAAAAAGACACCCTATTGAGTAAAATTATGCCACTTTTTTAGGCTTGTAAAACTATACAAAAAATATACTATCGAGCACACTTTTATCTCTCTTTCATGCTCATAAATCCATGAAGGAGACACTCATAAACAAAAAGAGTAAATTTTTTTTTACCATTGATCGGTATTCTAAAAAGTGGAAGCCATTAGTTGTGTCAACCTTGAACATCGTACCTTTTCACATCTTCATCTTATATTTCTATTACCATCCTTCACCTACTCAAAAGAAAGAAGGAAAATAATTTCATATACCTCCACATGCATCTTCTTGTGAGGCAAATATCTACCCAATCCATGTAGTTTTGAAATTATCACCCTCACCAACATTGATTTTAGCATTTCTAGGATCCATGCAATTAGTATGAGTCATATAATCCTCTAGTTAGTTACTCTTCCAATCACTATGGATATTTCTTTAATGCCTCATGCATTGTGCCACTTTATAAGTGCTTCTCTTGCATTAATGCTTCTGAGTCATCAATGTGTCATGCTATATCTTGAAGGGAAGTAAGCATGAGTCAACCATATGTTTTCTTGTCAACCATCTGAATTAGGCACCCCTTTTTCAGTTGTACTTGGTGATTCTATCTATTAACAACATCTCTTAGTGTATGGTTCATGTCAATTTATGGGTGATACATTAACATCCTCATTCATTGTATCTCTTCACATCGACTTCATCACATTATCTAAAATAGGGATCTAGAACCCAAGTAGTACCATAGAGCTTGCAATCCTTAGAGGCAGGTTTCCTTGTGATTGATAGTGGGTTTACATAATTGAATCTTGATCCATCGATTTTATGAGTGTTCAACATCAAAGCCTCTATTCACACTCACTATATTGTACTAGCCTCCTTAGGGTTCATTTTCATAATTGGTGGGTCCCCTCATGTCTGTCAATGGTATTCATCAATGACCAATAATCATATGGGTTCTACCATGCTTGAAAGTAGCTCATATGTTCGCATGGAGTGCAATAGTACCATCAGGGTTTAGGTGAATACCTTATGCCTAAGGGGGAATCACTCATTCATGCTTCCGTACCATGTTGTGATGGAGTATATCACTAATGTATTAGTACTTTTAAGACTACATGGATGTTGTTAAGAACCAAATATCAATATAGCATAGAAAAACCTCAGAATAAGTACTCAATGCCTTACAAAAGAGAGAAACTCAGATAATAATCCTCTTCAAGGGGGAAACCTCCTTATGCCCAAATAAATGTACAATTACAAGATGATTCAAAATGAAAATGCCTCCTTGGTATATATAGGAGACTAGGAGGTATAATTACAACTAATGGACTAAAGCCGACATAAATAAAATAACATTACTAATATAATATTCCCTAATTAAGGGGTAATGAGCCACTATTTAGGGATTAACATGCCCCTCCCCTTGAGACAAGTGTTGTCTACAATGCTTGAGTAACTTTGGATGCTTCTATATGAAAGACTCATCTTCCCAAGTGGAATCTTCAGCAGATAGTTTCCTCCATTTAATGAGATACTCTTAAATGGATCTATTCCTTAGCCAGTGAATTCTTGTGTCAGTGATGGCTTCAGGATCCAATATGATTTTTCCTTCCTCATCGAGTTTTGGAAATATAGTTTGAACTGGGATCTTGTCACCTATAACCTTCTTTAAGCATGAAACATGGAAAACTGGGTGTACTCATGAAGATGCAGGCAACTCCAATTTGTATGCCTTAGTACCAATCTTTTGCAACACCTTATAAGGGCCATATTAATTTGGTGATAATTTATTATCCTTCTTGTCTTGCATGAGGGACATTTGTTTATATGGTTGTAGTCTTAAAAACACCCAATCCCCTACTTCAAAACTTATTTCACTACGATGTTGATCTTCTTGTTGTTTCATATGATTTTATGCCCTAGTCAAGTTGTCCTTTAATATTTGGAGAACTTGTTGTTGATGCTCGATGTGATCTTTCACTTCTTGAACCTTAGATTTTTCTTTTAGAGAAGAAGTGATGGAAGGAGGGTGGTATCCATACATTGCCATAAATGGTGTCATTTTTGTTGCAGTATGAAAGGAAGTGTTATACCACCATTCTGCCAAAGGTGACCATTTGAACCATTGTGTTTGTTTATCAGAGATGAAGCAATGAAGGTAGCCTTCCATACATTTGTTCACTATCTCGGTTTGTCCATCAGATTGAGGATGATAGGATGAGCTATGAGCCAATTGAGTACCCAAACAAGAAAATAATTATGTCCAAAAATGTCCAGTGAAGATGGGATCTCTGTCA